>CALNXK010000846.1:0-25000 GCA_942486035.1 Porites lobata | reverse complement strand
TTGAAGCTTGTCCAAACTAAATAGGATGGAACCCTTGAAATTTGTTGTCCATTTTCAATGGTGAAATTTGGAACATCATGATTGCAGCCTGGAAGGGAGATACAGTACTACTTGTATGTACATGTATTCCAGATGAATTTTGTATTGCAATGACATTTTTTTTGTCATTAATGGCCTGATTTACACTGTCGTACACCATACTAAAGTGCAGTCATGTTAAAACGCAGACCATGCAGACTGCAGACTGAGGTTTTTTTTTTTTTAATAAGCCCAGAGATTAGTAATTAGGGTTAAGCACTGACTCCAAAAACGGTTAGCTTTTATTTAGGGTTAGGGTTGTTGCTACATGTATATAGCTACAAGTTAACCAGCCAACAAATCCTCCGTGATGTATTTGATTTAACAATCGAGAATAGTTTAAGACTAAATTTTCATGGTGGCCATGCCTCTGTCTTTCCCATGAAAAATAAGCCAGGGGCATAATTCATGGGTAATGAAAATGTCATCAAAAGCCATGTCATTTTTCATGAACCATTAATATTCAACCGTTCACGGAAAACTCGTGAATTTAAAAACCCCCATGAAAACCCCATACATGTAAATTCTGACACCATGAAAAATAGCTTTTCAATTCATGGCTTTTTCATTATTATTAAAAACCATGAAAAAAAACATGGTTGGCTTCACTTTTGTGGGTTTTTTGTTTGTTAGAGTTTTTTCATGGGCCCTGAAGCGTTGAATATTAAGGGGATTTCCGTGCTTTTTTCATGAGATTTTTATGCCATATTCATGGTATTTTTCCGTGAAAAACCCATGAAAATTCGCCACCAAAATCTCCCGAAAAACCTATGAAAAACATGTGAATTTACCATGAAAAATTTCACTGGATTTTCATGGGTTTAAATTTCATACTGATAGTTTGCAGATTCAAGTTTCTTGTTCAAAGTTTTGTTAATCCCTAATGGTAATGGCCTACAATATTCAAGGTGTGGAAGTATATAAGCCTTGTACAGCATAAGTGCGATGTCAGCAGGCACCAGCTTTCTAAGTCGTCTCACAGCCCCAACCTTGGCATAGACCTTCTTTAAAAGTTAAAGGGTGGTCGTTAGAGGACAACTTATCGTCGATATGAACACCATTCAGGAAGCCATTAATTTTATTCCGATAACAGAGTCGCTAATATGAAGAGCAGGTTCATGGGAGTGCTTACCAGGATCATCGCTTGGGTTTTCTTGGCATTGACGGACAAATAATTTGAGGCAAACCAGGATGAGCGATTCTCAAGATCTTCAAGAGACAGTTCCAAAGCTGAAATGTTGGTATTGGTAACCACAGCGTTAAAAAAAAAACACAGCCCGTATTTGGCCGTCTCTTTTAGGATGCTTTTTGGGGTTCGTCTTCCAAACAAGTGTATCGCATTTCAATTTCATGATAATTGTCACGCAACATCGCGTCGCTGGTTGCCAGCATGACAGGTTTTTAACTCATCGAATGTGTTGTGGTTACAATCGCTTTAAATTTTTGGTTTGCAAACAAGTAAGTACTTTTCTCTTGAATTAAGTGAAGAAGTGATTAGATCGTAAATCAGAGCTTATCTGCTTAGGGCAACTGCCCAATGGTGTGAACATCTTTTTTTGTCCAACAGTATGAACATTTTTCTTTTTTTTGTCCAAGTTCATGATGGAAAAAATATTTCAGTGACTGTATTATAATTGCCCTCCATTTGAACTTTTTGCTGGCGTTCTGAATATTTTTAAATATTAAAATATAAAAATATTAAAATTATTTTTACGTTAAAGAGCAATACATGTTTCTCAGATGGTTATTTTTACCTTTCTATGTTTTTTTTTTGATGGTCTGGAAGCAGAAAAGCAGAATGTGGGCTTAAGCAGGACCGACAGTCGGCATGCAGCAGGAGCCGAAAATTTTTACTACCCGTTGTTGCATAAGTTTGTCACGCCTTATCTAGAATTTACCAGAACACTTCACCAGGACACCAAAACGTATGTAATAAAGATGGAATGCTTTGTAAAATGTTCCTTAGGTAAAATATATCAATTTTAATTAACAAAAAGTGGTTTTACAAACAACAGCAAGGTTCTTGATGAAGAGAATGTGTTACTACTATCAATGTTAGCTTAATACATTAAGAACGAAAAAATCGTAAAAGTTTACTTGATTCATTTTCGTCTAGCGCGCTCGCTTTTGGGGAATCAAAAACAAGCTTTTAGTATGACAAACAGGTAGAATGGTTCATTCAAAAGAACCCTTTCACAGCCGCTAAATATATATACCCTTGATGGTATAACATCCTGAAATATGGTAGAATTCACTGTGTCAACAAAGCACGAAACATTACTTTCTTTGCACGGGTTTAAAAAGAGAAAGAAAGCCTAGATCAAGATAAAGTATACCTTGAAAGTAACTTTAAGAAATTTGAAACAAACTTTGTAAAGATAAACTATAGATTAGCTTTCGTTTTTTCGTACGAGCGTTTTAAAAATGCCCTAATTTGCATAAGTTCCTTCAGGCCTTCGACCAGGTTTAGGCCGATTTTAAACTTTCAAAGTTTTCGCAAAAACGGATCTAAGCTGGAACTTTTGAATATTGTTTTTTTGGTGAATTAAAAAAAATTCGAATTTTTTGATCTGGCACCGGATTCTCGATATTTACTGACAACGCTGACTCGTCCCCAGTCGTCTCTCCTTTCTCAAGAGAGACGACTGGGGACGAGTCAGCTGATAACGGCTCTTAAAAGTCAGGTTCTATTTGTGTTTTCGCTGCTATCAATCATTACGGTCACAACGAACGAAACAGAAACACACAAAACAGATCGAAATCCACCAATCAAAAAACAAAATCCTAACCTTTTAAACTCGTTCAAGTAAATATCTACTCCCTAAGAGGTTTACTAAGATGGTTTGCCAAGATTACTGACAGCAGCTAACCTATTTGACTTTTTAACTTCGGAATTCCCGTGTTTTTGAAAAGCGGAGTAAGACCAACCCTCACGAGCAGCTACATCATGCCTTCCTTAGAATTATTATTCTTAAAATAAAATGTCAAATCCAAAGCATTAAAGAATACATGCACATGTAGCTCTGGTATAACAAACAAAGCTGCATGACCTCGGCTTCTCAAGGCACAAGTTTCGTAGGTAAAAGTGCCTAATCCACTATTGAAACCCAAATCGAGGTATTTGATTTAAAAAAGTATTTTCTTTTCACTCAGCCTGTGCTTGTTTTATTTTTCAAGTGAGAGTTGCTCACCAAATGTTACAGGGCCCAGTTAGAAAAGATAAAAGCAATAATCCGCTTTACGTTTGTCGTTGAAAAAATAATGTACCACCCTCTCTCCTGGCTTCGATAAATCTTCTGTCAACTACATCACATGGCATTTTCATTTTAAAGCAACAGACGGCCTGAAAGTTCGTTTCTATTAATTTTCTTTCGATTTCCCGATTTAAATACTTAAAAAACCCCATCAATTGCTACAATTGCAACTGAAGTAGTAGTTTGAAGACGAATTTCTGGGCACGTGTCTGCACAATTTGCGCGCCAAGAATCAGTTAATGGGAACTTTCACAATTGTCAGACAATAAAAACGGCAGGAAATAGAACGTGCATAATTACGTCACGACTTAGTGATTTTAAGTCACAGGAGGTTTCATACCCATATAAAAGCTGGAAAGCACATCATGTTTGAGCAACAACAGTTTCGCGCATTTTTATACCAAGGGCCATGGCTTATATAAGAAGATTTTTCATCATGCATTACAACATACATGTACTCGTTTAAGGAAAACATTCTCGTTTAATCTAGTACTTGCTTACGTACGCATGATTTGCTTTTTTTTTCCGTTCCCCTTTCACTTACGGTGTCCTTTCATATTTGAGAAATAACAGCTTCCCGGGAAATTTATTTATGAGCTATTTATTATTTTTTTTTGCTCCCAACTTTTGCTCCCCCACTTACATTTACTGGCACCGAAGAAAGCAACATGCCTAGGAACAACTACAGAGTCATCGCATTTCTGAGTATAGTGCGCTTGTGCCATGTGTAAACATTTTATTCCTCCTCATGAATGTTTTTTAAAGTTACAACAAAGGATACATCGAGTACATATTCCATATTTCCGTTTTTCGTTAGTTTCGAGGTCGCGAAAAATTTGAGCAATAGCGAAGAAAATTTCCAGATGATACGGCCCAAATGAAATGCAAGGAGATCGCTGAACGGTACAGAAGCGTATTTCTTCAACACAAATGAGCAACGAACTGAAGTTAGCGTAGCAAAGCTGCTTTGGATTTTTTTTTCAATGGAAATTTAGCTACCATGTACATAGATGTATATATCAAGGATACAGATGATATATATGATAGATATTTATAACTAGCCTGCGTAGAGGGCGTCGAACCGGGTATGGGATAGGGAGGAAGGGAAAAAGGGACGGGGATTTGGAAGAGAGGGTAAGGGACACCTGCTATAAGAACCCCCTTTTGTTCATTTCTGCGGACACTGGCGTCCGCAAATTCCTGATTGACTGAGCCTTAATAAGTAACTTATTGGCGTGTATCCTGGCGTGAATTGGTGAGAGACAAACATGATGAAGGCATTCACAAGACCGCCTTTTCCGCAAAAACATATACGGTCTTGTTGGACTGAGCTTCTAAATGGTTTATAAAGAGAGAGCTGAAGCTTTGGTAAAAGCTATTCCTTGAACTTTTTGAAAATTGTTAATAATTCGCCTTTCATTATTCGAGTCTCAGGCTGGCGACTGTTTTGTTCTTTGTGAGCTTTGTCAAGATGGTCATTGTTTGTCGAAAACTGCGAGCAGTAAAAAAACGTCTATGTTGGTCGTATTTGCTGCGGAAGCAAGAACAGTAAATTTTTTTCTAGTTGAATAAAGGCGTCTCGACTTGACAATTCCCGGTAAACAAAGTAATTAAGTTGGGACCACGCTAAGAAGCCCCACTATTTGTGATTGGTCACGTATTGTCAGTTGACGTTATCGGATTAGTTGAGAAAATAGTGGGCGGTATACAAAAACTTCGGCTCTTATAGCGGGCGCTCCCTTCCCTTTTCTCCGCTTTCGCACTTCTCTCTCTTCCCCATCCCCCCTTCGCTTTTTGCGCCTGCCACGCAGGCCATTTATAATACATATGAGATGTGAAGCACTTGGAAACTTTAGAGAGAGCACTCAACTAAAGTTGCAAGGCGATGGATCATCTCCTGAAACTCCACGCCGGTTAAAACTCTGTGTCGTCCACTTTTGCCATTTTAGGTCCATATGGACCCATGCATATTTTTCTTCCTGGACCCATTCACATTTCCATTAAAAAGCTTTAACAATGGTAATTAACAAAATTAGCGAGGATAGACCTGTCCAAAGGTAACTCATTTAGTACGTTTGACTAATTCGGACAATTAACAGACAAAAAACAAGCAACATTTGCGGAATATTCACCACCAATTTTGCTGTTTACCTACTACTTTTTACACATTAAATTGCTTCCTTTTTTGGAAAGAAACCCAACCAAAATTTCATGCAAAAGAGAGATGATAAAGTGGGCAACAAAACTGGCTATAAAAAGAAAGGCAAAAGGAAAAAAAAGAGAGCGAGAAAAAATATCGAAATAGATTCGCAAAAGAAAAAAGAAATTTGGCTTATGCGCATGCCCAAAAAACAAAAAGCCGCTTAATTTCATCCAGTTAGTGGAAATTTGAGTCCTGAGTGTTGGAAATCTCTTTTCTAGCTATTCCCTGCATGCTAACTGGCCGAAAAACGGTTAAAAAAGAAGGATTTGGTCCAAAGTGGCTGACGGCAAAGGGTTAGACGGGACCTTACGATACGAAAATGGCGACGCTCATGAAAACAAGTCACCCAGTTACTTGAAAGTATGGAAGTTAGGTTGGAACTAAAAGATGGGGACGTGTCCTAGTTCAGAGAGAATAAGTACATTTTATCGCCTTGCCATTCCCGTTTGGACATTTCACAACGCAGTTGTGCAGGGACGGCAAAGAAATGTACAGCACGTGTAGAGTTGTTGTTTTCCTCATAAAAAAAACCCTATTGTGTTTTAGACGTTCCAGTTACCGTCGCCGTCTTGGTATCGTAAGGTCCCAAATGACGTTGACAGTGGCGCAATTTGTTCTAAAAATGGACTAAAATTTGACTATTTTCTTCACAAAAAGAAAGTGTTTGTTTGTTGTTGTTGTTGTTGTTTTTTATTGTCTCTTGTCTCTTTTTTCTTTTCTCACACCTTTCTAACTTTCCCTTAAGTCCAGCTTCCTTAGAGAGTACATTTGTAGCCATTGGCTACCAACCTGCTTCTAGTCCCCAGGCGAGCAGCACATTATATAATTAGTGTAAATTAGAATTGAGATAAATTATTATTTTGCCGGCACGGAACGGAGAACTGGGTTCTAGTGTAGCGCGCAAGGGATCGCGGTTACGGGGTTTGATATACACTGTAGTGACCGTTTAGTTATGTGTGTTGTTCTACGGTCGGCCTCGCCGCGTCAACTTGCTTTGTTTACTTTAGTTTTCACTTACTCTGTTACCCTTAATTTCGATGCCTTCTGTAATGGCCCCTATGTTTCTTAGCTATCTTATGTAGCATCTCATTTTCTGCTCGTATTCATGTTATTAGGATTTGTTTTATTAGTTTTGCCTTATAACCCCAAAAGGCGACGCCATGGCATAGGTTGGGATTACACGGTCCCTATTTTTCCAATAGCTGGTTTTTTCGAGTTTACGGCTGTGGCGTGTTCTTAGAATTACTGTAACAGTGGAATTTTTCACGTGAGTTAATAAAGTGTTTAGCCCTGGCTGACCGACGCGCCCATACCTCAAAGTGTTGTTTTGTGTGTTCGGTTGTGTAGTGGAGGCAAAATAATAGTTGGGTCTCATGTGGTTTCTTTTGTCTGTCCTTTCGCTTTTTAGGCGTTATAATATGGATTTATGTTTTGTCAGGATGATTGGAATTAGCAAGTTTATCCAGTAGTGTGTTCATAACTTAATTTAAAATCGTTCCACTCTCGTTGTGTTATTCCAATTTGCGCTACCTTTTACTCATTGTGGCGCGCGTAAACACTTTCAAAATCACAAAGAAATTGTGACTCCCTTGTACTCCTTTATCCCACATCTATTAATTTCATGCGTATGTCAGTTTACCGTATACCCAGTATCTGCGTGCAGCATTACACACATATTTGTAACCTCTAGTTTTAATTATGGCTAAATACAATATGGACATAAATATAACTATAACCACCTTTATCCAGGAGCGTTTGCTCAACGTTCTTCGGGAAGCTGCTATTTTCTCGCAAGAGCGATCGCATAAGGAGAATATTATTTGTAGGCGAAGAAAGTTGGACGACATTGCGCATGAGCAGACAATTATTTGTAGGCAGTTAATTGCAGGTCACGTGATAGGGTCTCGGCTAATGAGAAGGAAGAAGATTTTGGATCAACTAATAACTAATATTATGCTCCATAGTGCGGTAAGTGCGGGAGTTTAAGAGCGTTACCTTCTGGACATGTCTTGCAGTCCACCTGGCTTTTCCCGGGGGCTTCGTTGTAATGGACAAAAGTTCCACTGGGGCATTGTCGGCAGCCGTCGTTTACAAAAGCCTTCGTGTCCGAATAGAAACCTCCTGAAAGAACAAAGGATAAAAAAAGATCACTAGCAAGGGAAAATAATAGGTAGGGGTGATATATCAGAAAACTTACTGGGATTAATGCCTCAACTCTCAAAATATATTGAATTGACGAAAGACAATTTAAGTTTTATCCAAAAGTTCGAACGTTACGTTACTTACTACGTGACGGTTAGTGAAATGAATTAACCGTCAAGCGTAAAATTACACGACGCAGTTCTAACCGACCAATAAGGTGGCGTCATTAAAACAGCCACGCAGTTCCAGAACCAAAAATAGATTTCAAATATATTTCATAGGAATAGGGCCATGTATGGGGGACTCGACCTCTTAGCTTACTATCTCTTGAAATATGAGAAATAAACCAATGCAGGAATGAGGTGGATGAGTCTGGACCAGTTTTATAAAACACTAGTAATTATACCTTAAAATTGGCTTGAATTTACCGCTCTTGGTTGCTCTCCAAAATCTTTCTGAAATATGGTAACGTTGTGAAAGGGAGAAAACTGGTGAAAAGAGGTAGTGACGTTGTCACAAATTAAATGAAATTGGCAATGTTATCATCTGGGAAATAGATCTAAATAGCGGACGCTGATGAGCTCGCGTATAAAACGTATGTTCTCTAATTGTTTTCCTTTTCCTCACTTTTATCCCTTTCTACAACATTACCATGTTTGGGAAAGATTTCGGCGGCATGGGCAGCCACGCGTGGAAAATTATCGTGTGCTGCATGGTAAGTACTTGTTGTTGTTGTTGTAAACTCGAGCCTATAGTGTTAAGTAAATACCTAAGTACGCCGGCTATAAGCATTAAACAACTAACGACAGCCCTTAATAAATAATTTCCACTCTTTAAATACCATCACCTGTTTAAATACTCATAACACTTAAAATTAGTTCACAAAAAGCATACTAAAGACCTAAACTGACACAACACTATAAATAGCAAATCCCAGAGCAAGAAATTATCCAAATCTATGACACTGCTTCAATTTTGGGCATGCGTTTGTGTTAAACAACTTTAAAAGTTTTGTTTTCAATGGACATGAAATTCGCGGATTTCATAGTACGCCGATCAATTGCATCACGTGCACTGAAAGAAGTAATTTAGAGAAAATATATCAACGAGTTGTGGTTTAATTGCCGTTTATCTAATTTATAGATAGGTAGTAGCGTAAAGCATTTTCAAGGAAAATACCGATGCAAGGGCTGAAATTCGATTTGGAGCTAAAACTAACGTGTCGTCATTGTCACGTGATATTTATTCTGATCGCCTAAAAGGTAATATCATAATAAAGTATAATATATGTGTGTTGAAGCCACAAATGTAATAATTGACCACAAATGTAATGAAGCCCTTAAATGTAATACAAATTGGTAAAAAAATATGCTGATTAAATTAAAACCTTCAAATGCTATTAAAACCGTGTTTCTCGGATGAGTGCCACCCTCAGTAAAAGTCGGACAGAAATAAGCGCCGCGGTGCTCTTTCGAAAAAACAAAATATTTCATTTTTTTTTTTCGAAATGGAACCGCCCAGTTCGTAACAGTCGCACATAAAAGAAGGAAAACAAAAAAAGGTTTGCGGCGCTATTTCGTAAAAACTTTATTTTCTACTGCATTCAACCCATTTAATCCAATTAACTCTGTTAATTCGAAAGACTGCCGTGGCGCGTATTGCTAAGGTTGTTTGAGGGCGGCGCTCATAGTGTATTTTTCGAAAGAGCGCCGCGGTGCTTTGTGTCCCGACTTAAAATCGAGTATATATGGTTTTCATAGCATTAAGGTCGTTTAATTACATTAGTGATCAATTCTTATTACATTTGAGGGCTTAAATCATCTTAGCGGACCTCTTAGGAAACAAATGTTTACTTGTGATTGATGCATTTCCATCCTCTTTGTTTCTGTGTTTCAAGGTTCGCTGCTTGTGATCGCCTTGTTTCGCATTGTTTCAGGCAGCGATCGACTAGTTTTCTCGGTAACATACGCTGCTATTAATTTTCGGCCGCCATGTTGGTGCCTCTCAGAGGCGTAACAACTTGGCGTCACCATACAAAAGCTTTATAAAATTAGATAATATATATCTCCGAATATCTCGCATGTGAAAAATTGCACCGACTTGAAGCACATCGAGATCCTTTGAATATTAAACGTCTTTCATTTCCCAGATTCTGGACTTAATCTATTGAACGGTTTTGGTTTTTATTTTTGATGGCGTGACGGTGAAAAACAGCTATACGTACTTCTAGTACAAAAGGCGAACATGACTTTCTAAATGTTGTAGCTAAAGCGATTTTTCCTCATCACTGTCCACTCAATAATCATAGGATTGCTGTCAGTTATTTGGTTGACTTGTGTACGTGTCCTCATTGCCGGAACTTACACTGTACCTAAAATTTCCAGCATGAAGTGACACCGATTTACTCCAAAATCAAACAAATATAGGTTTGGACTCAATGAAGATATGCTGCCAGTGACCTCGAGCAACAGTGTAGCTTATTGGTTCCTTTCAGTTTACAGGAGAAAAGTATCAACCAGAGTCTTATGGTTGTCTTTAGATGGATACTTTAGTATTCCAGGAATGAACACACGCCATCTAATACTACATGTAAGTACCTTTAAACCATAATGAGCACAGCGCTGACTAACAGTGTAAACATATTATCCCGACGATATAATTGTGCAGCTTCCATAAACTGCGAATAAATTTACCTGCTGGGCACTCTATGCATTTGATGGTTTCAGCAGAAGTATTAACGTACGTCCCAAATTCACATGGAAGTAATTTATAACGTCCAACACTTTCATTGGCAAATCCAGATTGTTTGAAAGCCGCTCGTATTTGTTCTCTAACCCAATAATTGTTTCCAGAAATGATATCAGAAATGACGCTATGTTCAGAATCATTCTGTCCTAATCCCCTAATGTAAAAACAAAAATTGTAAAAAGAAAAATCAATTACCAAGTAAGAGCTAATGATAGAGAAAAAATAAGTGCACATATTCAGATTTCTGATATCTTTTTTGTTGTAACGATGAATTCACTCACAGATAAATTGCGCAGTTACGTTCGTCATCGCTGAATTTCATAATCCCAATTTTTCCTTCATTAAAACTTCTATTGAAAAAAGCGAAAGAAAGATGATTGCAGTCATATTCAAATAAGAAATGAAATAGAAGATCCTTGTTTCAAAAATAACTTTGCACTCAAACTCCCATGACAAAGACCCCGGCCGCAACAGATCAGACGCCGATAAAACAGCCGTCTTTTTTTCAGTTTCAGTCAAAGACATTATATATTCTAATATGCAACTACATTACATGCACCATAGACCATACTTACATATCAATCGTAAGGTTGTCAATGCCGTAAAAAGATCGGAGACTGAAAGTCTTTATTTCTGTTCGTATGATATGTCTTAAACAAAAAAAGGAAGAAACAATATGTGATTATTGTCCATCATCGAATTTTCAAGGTTTTGATTTTTTAACATCGTATGTGTATCTGTTATGTATTCCTTTTTTTTTCTGATCAAAATAGTTTGGAATTTTAAATTGTGGGCGGAACCGAACTCAATCTAATGAAAAATAGTTCAAGTCCAAATAAAAGAAGAAGAAGAAGAAGAAGAAGAAGAAGAAGAAGAAGAAGAAGAAGGACCGGCAAAAAAAGTGCGACTCAGAATTTACAAGCTTTGTATTATATTTTCCTACAAGAAGAATAGAGATATTTTCATCTCGCTTTGTGGTCAAGAAAGTAGTATTATAGGGCAATGTCTAGCTACGAAGTGTAAAGTCTTTAGGAACCCCTTAGTTTTTTCTTAAGTACAAGTTTTACTATATCCTGGTCTACAACAATGATAGCAATATTAGCAACAGTAATTGGATAAATGAAAAATAACAAAACAAAACAAAAAAGAAAGTATAAAAGCAGGACTACTGACCTACAACTGTATTCTACAAAGTTTTAGTTTTGATCGATTTCATTGTTATTACCAAACTTTATCTTTGACACCTGCTCTTTCCTGAAATGCTTCCCGCTTTTGTTAATTCGCTCTCCGCATTTTTTCCTTAGTCCTGTTGCTTAGTTTATTTTCCTTATTTTGTTGCCTATTTATTGGATTATTTTTTCCCTGTTTATCATGAAAGAAGGGAAGGATCTCCACCTCTTCCACCTGACATTGAACGCACGTAAAAGTGAATAAACTTAGAATCATCCCTGTACTGTATTAAGACCCAGATTCCCCCTCAGCAGTGCATGGAACGCCTGACTGTAGTTGTTAAGGACCACGAGTCGTGAAGGCGGAATAAAAGTAATCGTTTAAGGTTCAATCCGTTGTAATCCTTCGTTGTTTACCGACTAGTTCGGTCACAACAATTCCCACCAATCACGTGATTTGTAGTAGATGTGCGAGTGACCTTTATGATCGATGGCGTCAGTATGACATTCAGGACCAAAAGAACACGTAAATGCGAAACATAGCGAGAGAATCTATGTTGCACACAAAGAAAGCAAGTATACATCGAAATTAATGTACATCAGTGGAAGAGAGCTTTCGAGTTGCTTGCTTAAATTATGAAGCAAAATTTAAAATCAAGACAACCGCTTATTCCAGAATTTTTTTTAGAAAGGGTCCTGAAAGGGGGGGTGAGGGTGGGAAGGGTACCTAATTCCAGTTGTCAGCCTGACTTTAGTCCAAATCCCAGTTACCAAATCTGTAATCCCATTTCCAGTGCTCGCTTGCTAACTGATGCGCATCATGAAGTAAAAGCGCTGATTGATGCCATTTGGATTATGAACCTTCATTCACCTAGACGGAAGAAAATTACTCATCCTGCTGGTGAACACTCTTCCTCTTCCAACCCTTGTTGACATCACCATATTAAAACCACTTCTGTCTTCTGCACAATCCTCATCCAAATCACAGTCTTCGCTTTCTTATTTTTTGCTGCTGCTGTAATCATTACGTTGAGAACCTCCGCGGGTAGCCTACGCAGCAAGAGTTTCCGCCCGAGGTCTTCGAAAAAGTTGGGACGAGAGCATAACAAAGAAGGGGGAGGGGGGAAAGGAAACGCTTGCTCCGAAACTGCACAATTCCGAAAAATGTATACGCAGCTTCTGATTGTTGCGGTGCTGGTTGCGTTGATTAAAGAGTGATTAATATATCAATTTAATCCAGGTATGTTTCGTTCACCTGAGTCGCAGATAAAAGTGTTTGGACTGTTATTTATTTGAATCGTTTTTGTGCCAAAATTTAACAAATCTGAGCTGAAGGGAGGCCTAGCTCGCTCTGGCATCGTTGTTATTTCACCATAATGCGTACAAGCCAGGTGGAACACTTGCAAAATATAAATTGGGCACCATTTTGATCTCTGTCACGCGCAAACGTGCGTATGTCATTCCCATCGTCCCAGCGTTTTCTCGTTTTGTTTCAATATGGTGACCTCAGAAAACAAAAAGACCCTGGGGACAAGCCACAACAGCTAATTGGGTGTCGTCGAGGCATTAGATGCGAATGCGAATAAACTGACATGATCCTATGTGTCTACTGAGGTCTACGTGTACATATTATTTCTTTTACTTAAAAAAAAATAGGCACACCTAAGCAATTGTGTCATATAATCAAGTCGAAGATCGTGAAAGGATAGAAATCCCATTTCCCTTTTAGAAATGGTGTATGCCTTTCCCAGTGGTTATATCCCAGCCCCAGTGCAGTAAAATCCATTTTTTTTCCACATAAAAAGGCGAATCCCAGTTCCCATTTTACACCTTCAGGACCCTCTACAGGTAATATCAGAGAATGGGGACTTATTTCAGAATCCAGTAGAAGAAGTGGATAGTAAGACACTGTTTTTACTTTAGTGTATCAACTGCTTACAATACAAGGTCATTTCTTGGAATTGTGAATGCATGTGATCCGATAGTCTCCACGGGATTATCTGAAAGCATTCTGTAAAACAAGAAAGAATCAAGTCGACAAAAAAAATGATATTATGTAAAGGAAAGAAACTGGCGAGCAAAAATAACCCTTAACCTAAATTACTACGTTTCATAGGTTTACACTTCTATTTGCTTGGAGAGCAAAATTTGCCGCGAATCTTTAAACATAGCTTCATTCAAATGGGGAGAAACATTCACATCCTGTGAATTTAATCGATATCGGAGAAATTGTAGGAAAAAGAAACTTGTTCAATAGTGTTTCATTGTTTGCCTTGTAAAAAAAACACCTCCCCTTGTAATTGACAATGGACAGGAGCCGTCAGGGTGTCAGAGGGGAAAGTATAACTTATTTTGAAAGGAAGGGTGATTTATTACAATAATGTAAACAGACTTTCGACTATTCTCCATGAGTTTGAAGTTATAACCAAAAAATTCCAATTTTTATGGCGAATAAATGTTCACTATTCAGCCACCATCTCCTCAGTAGTGCTAGTTTGAGTATCTTTATTTGAAGTTCTGACTACACAGAAAGTTGTGTTTCACCATATGCAATATTCTCAGGCTTAGCGTTATTCGTTCCGAACTTATTACATGAAGATGATAATTAAGTGGGACCATAATTACATATGCTTTGAAAAAACATGTCATTTACATTGCTTAATCGCTGTCAACACTCGAAATATTTCAGAACCTTATCCTGTTATTACCGGTAGCATCACACATTGGATAAATAGTCCAGTTTCGAATTCGCCACGGCCCCTGAATAGAAGCAAGGAACTCGAACTCTCGCAATCGTTTAATCTGCAAAGGACATATCCCATCACGGCAGATGTAAGAAGAAGACTCTTCACAAATACCGGCGAGAAGGTGCCTGAATTTGCGCTTAAAACAATAGACACAGTTGTACACAGATCTTCTTCTGACTTATTATTATTATAATTATTCGTTATTATCATTATCATCATTATTATTATTATTATTATTATTTTATTATAGCTATAATTACTATTATTATTACTATTAATTATTATTATTATTATTATTATTATTATTATCAGCGGCACTCTCGCGCTTGAGGTGCGTGAAGCGGGGCACGATCGGTAAGAAAATTTTATTATCTATGCATCCAAGAAATTTTATTTCTGACAAAATCGTCCGCACGTACGTCCATCCCTTCATGTAAGAAAAGGGGGAAAATTTCACATGTCAAGTACTCGCGCGTTTCTGTGGTAAATTGCGTGGCCACCCTGACTGTTAGGAAGAGAAAAAAGCAGCAACGAATCCGAGTCCCCCTCCCCGGAGTCTTTCTTTCGACTAAATTTTAATGTCTACCTTGAGGTTGATAACAGAGCAAGAGCTAGAGCGAGAGATAAACCTGAAGGAAGCAAATTTTGTTGGAAGAAAAACATGAAAATTTTATTGGGGCAGTGAGAAAATGAGAAATGCTAGCGGCCACCAAGGTGAAAATGAGCAGCAGTGTAAAAAAAAGCAAAAAGGAACACATGCGACATTTCCTCCACAAAACGTGTAATTAGAAAGTTTCTGGAAGTTTCAGGTTGTAGTCATGCATAAAAACGGCAAAGAATTGTACCAAAATGTGCTTCACGTGCAGAGTACGAATAACTCGTATTTATACGTATAACTCGAACTCGGATAGATCCGAGGAAATCCCCCTCTATAACTCAAACTATGTCCCTTTTCCCTTCGATATGACCCCACCTTTCAGTCATTCTTACTCAGTTACCTCGAACTCTAACCTGAGTTTTGCGGAAAATCATTTTTCCCAACGCGACGTCGAAACCAGGTACCCGCGACTTTCGACTCTGTTTTTCTTCCAACATGTTTAAATGCTTAAAATGGGTGTAAAAAAATCGAAGGCTTATAAAATAGATAGACCTTGACTTGCTGGTTGTTTGGAGGATCTTGACCCTTGGTTGAGAGATAATCATCAATATTTCACATTTGCCCTTAAAGCTTCCTTTCTCGGCCAATTATTTATTTTTCGGACCATCTCTGATAGTCTATAAGCCACAGGCATTATCTTTCGATATAAAAGCCACTGGGAGGAGTTTATTAACTGGTTATCAGTGGGATACCTAAAGTGTGTGCATTTGCGAAATTGGTCTCGGTAATTCCTATACCGACTGTGCACCCTAGCCTTTTGGGAGGAGCCACCCACAATGTGAGCAACGTAACTAAACTGACATGTTAGTAAGGAAAGAAAACAAGTAAATGTAATACGTGAAATAACGAGCTAAACGCACTTTTCAATCTAACAAATAAAAAAGCCTCGACTGTGCTCTGTTCTGTTGTAAAGCACTTAGGAAGCGGCTAGAGCTCGAAAGAGGTGTAGGTGGAAACATGAGAGGCAGTCGAGATCCCCCTCCTTCTTCATTAAAAGAACAGAGCACAGTCAAGGTTTCTTTATTTTTTTATGATAACGAATTACTTTCAGCTGGATAGGAATATTCTAGCGTTGCCGGTTCGCTTGGGTGGCCTGGGCCTGGGAAACCCGTCCCTTGAAGGAAGGCGCGAATATGCTTCGTCTGTCAAAGTAACAACGCCTCTTGTTGAACAAATTGTATCTCAGTCACATCAGTTACCTAAAGCTTCCCTCACAAAACTAGCACAACAGGAACTCATAAGTTAACACAGGGCAGAGCGTAAAGGAAAGATCATCAGCCTTAGATCTGACGACAAACAAGAGATCATCAGCATGGCCAGGATTTGGGCTTTAACCTGAAGGGTGAATTCAGTGATGCTGTTAAAATACGCTACGACTGGCCAGTGGAAGATCTCCCCTCCACATGTGCTTGTGGGGAAGCCTTTATGGTTGATCACTCTATGATTTGCAAACTAGGAGGTTCCTTCACTCAACGCCAAAACGAGCTAAGAGATCTCGAAGCTGAATTTCTGAGTATGGTGTGTAGCTACGTGGAGATCGAGCCAGTACTTTAAGACATCTCCGGCGAACATTTAAACAGAGGATCTAACAAAGCTGAGGATGCGAGGTTAGATATCCACGCGCGTGGTTTCTGGGAGCGACATCGATCAGCATTCTTCGATGTGTGGGTCTGTCACCCTAATGCTGTATCGAATAAGGACCTAGAGCCACAACTACTTTATCGTATCCATGAGAACGAGAAAAAGCGTCTCTACTCAAAGAGAGTCACACACATCGAGCATGGAACATTTACGCTTTTGGTCTTCACCACAACTGGCGGAATGGGAAAGGAGTGCTTGATGTATCATAGCCGTTTAGCGCAGCTGATTGCCATCAAAAAAGGGGAGCAGTATGCCAAAACCATCTCATGGATCAGAACCAGAACCTCATTCGCACTCTTGAGATCTGCGTTGCTTGTCTTAGAGGCTCCAGGACAAGAAGAGTGCCATGTGACATTAAGAATGTTGATATTGACGTCGAAGTTGTTGAAGGAGCCATTCAATCGCACTATTGATGTGTTTCCTCACTTTTAAATGGCAAATATTCGTCATTAACGCATTGTGAACGCTGTTTAATTTTCCTCTTTTTTCAGTGATTTGTTTTTAGTGATTATCTTAGTAAGAATGCAATTGACCTTGAAAATAGTTTTTCTTTTTTTATTCGAAATGAATTGTTTTAATTGAATGAAATGTTCTCAATTTGAATTTTTGTTGAATTTTTTCGTTTAATGAAATGAATTTTTTCTAATCAAAACTAAGTGGTTTTTTTTAAAGGAAAGGAATTGTAAATAGTGTTTTGTCGAAAAAGTTTTTTTCAAGTGAATTAATTGTAAATAGGATTCAAATAGTTAGCATTGTTATCAATAATATATAGATTTAGCCAGGGCTAAAAGCGAAGCTCCCATTAATAAATTTATATTTTAAATCAAACAATAAACTTGTAATCCACAAATCAGTTAACTTAAGGGCACATTCATGTGACTTTTGAGGGAAAGGATAAGTTATTTTAGAGTGAAACATCTTACATCGAGTTGATAGCCTAAATATATGTACACCCAGAAAATAGCAAACATCTTCTATCACATTCAAGAGCCATAATGGCTCTTGATCACAGCAGATTAGGCCTCGAAAACAAATTCTTGGAAAACAAATCAGGCCGCATTTTTTTGCGTTCGACAGGTTTACTTTACAAATTCTTGCCAACAAATCTGAGGGTGTGTAAACCAGCTTTTTATACTTTTTATACATCACATCTGAGGTGAAACAGTACTTTTTATCATACAGACCTCGGACAGAATACGGCATTTCACAATTTTTCAATATTCAGGACGATGAATCGTGGGCTTTTAGCGAAACCGTTCAAAAAATTTCTAAAATCACCCATACGGCCAGCCGGTTCTCATTTTTAGTGCGAGCTGTCAGTGTGATCGAGTGTTTGAATGAACTTTAATGGAGATACGCTTCAACATAATAACGAATTTATTATCATTATTTTTTGTTATTTAATGGTTCCAGTTATAACGATGTGTAATCTTCTTATAAAGCGTTTGATAGGCGCGACATTTCTAAGTACTCCTGCGATGTTCATGAACGATGAAAACAAACACCGCGGACAAGCGATTAAAATTGAAGAGAGACTACTAACAATCAATAAAGGAAATATAATTCGGTAAAACATTTACAGAGACAACAATTTTCATTCACGAAGACAAGCATTAAAGTGTCTCTAAAAATCCTGAGTCTTTAAGCTTAAAGCTTAAGCTTAAGTTTATTTTGTTTTACTTTCAGCCGGCGTCCCGGTGTTTGTTTTTTTTTTCAAAGATGAACTCCTCGAAACAAGAAAATCACTCAAAGTTTTCTTTCTACAGCCAAATTTATAACTAAATATTCTTCAGAACGTTTTTTTTTCTATTTTCCTTGAGAAAATATATCTGAAGGCCTTTTAAAGTTCTGTAAGCTTATATCAAACCTGATACTAGATCAGATCATGGACTCAGAGTACAAAAATTGGACGTAGAGCGTGACCAACGCGTGACCATGGTAAGAAAAGTCTTCCCCGCCATTATTTTTAAAAAAGTGGCTGAATTTTTGCGTCCGAGGTCAGTTTGAAATCAAAATCTTGACAGTGCGGGGCCATAGTGACATAAACACAACATATTTCATAAGAATCATTGGAAAAAATAAACTTGAGCCTGCGATCATTTGAAACTGGTAATTTGTCAGCGGATAACTTCAAACAAGTACTCGACCGCGATGGGTCGACACTTGAGCCCGCAGTACGGTCAGGTGATACTAGTCAGCGGATATCCTGTTTTGACAGCTGTCAATTGATCACAACATTGATGTGCAATTAGTTTTCTATTGGGCTCCCAAACTAGCTAGAAAGTGTGAGAGTAAACATTGGTTTCCCTGTGGTGCGGACGGACGGTCGTACGGTCACGTGATTACCAAATTTTCTCGGATGGGTAGATTACCACATTTCCTTAGCTATGGGGCTCCGTCCACGAGCGCGCGAAGCGCGCGCGTGGAGCTCCGCTAAAATATGTTCGAGTTCATTATTACTTTCTAATTTCCGAAACCGTGAAACTTTATTTTTAAAGCGAACAAGTGTTCACTCTTACAAAACGCTCTTAAACTAGTCAATCACAATCCTTTTCAGAATGGGCCAAATGGTCTAACTTGGTGGATAGCACAAAAGCTGTCGAAGCTGTCAAGGCATCAAAGCTATCACAAAGTGAAACAAGCGAAATATTCTGTCAAATTGAATGCTGAAAAATTCTACTTTTTTTACGTCCAAAGTCATTTTCAAGGTAAAAAGTGCTTTTTAAATCCGGCCGAATTGCGACTCATGAAAACATGGACGTCATTAACATGACAATTTGAGAACAAACTGCTTTAGCTTCGTCTCGAAAAGTGTCCAAAAACTGAAAATGAAAGTAAAAATTCTTTACAATTTGCCGACGTCTTCGCAAAAGTGATGCTGCAGTCTCGCGATCGTGTTTTGAGCTAATGTTATGAATGAACAATCTCAAAACAATAGACAGAGAAGTTATTTCATGAAAATATTTATTCAAAAACTAAGAAGTTAATCCTTAAAAGCAATAAAATCGAATGAGCACATGGCAAAATTCAACAGAAAGTCCATCTCAAATCGGGATGCATTTTGTAATTCTTTTTCTTTTTCGTGGATGACAAAATTTATAGAACGTTTGTGAAACATATATACCTACATATACAATTTGTAAAACATAATTTTCTTGACCATAGAGTGAAAAAACCTTCGCTGCGCCGTGAAGAAAACATCGTTGAATTTCTCGAAGGACGATTTCATAACCAACAGCTTTGCTTAGTCGACAAAAAGAAAAGTGGACTGGAGGGGTCTACAAATCAAGAGGCCCTTTGTCGAAATTTTTCGCTAAAAACCTTGCATACTACATACGAGAAGGCTGATCTGGCTGGGCAGTGCAGAGTCCTTTTTGAGTGGACTGCTATGGGCGGGCAGTTTTGACCAACAGCAATAAAACGTGGTAAGTTTAACCTTAATGAACTTTATTCTAACAAAAGATACTTTTTAGTTCTATTTTTCAGTCAGCTCTGCTAACTTTCTACCGATAGCACGTAACTTTTCTTGAATGCGCCTTTTTCGAAAAGTTTGATCTAAAGATGTTGCCATGTTTGAGTTTGTAGTTTATTCGCAAATACACATCACCGCGGGATTTGTGTTATCAGGTGATGTTTGACAAAATAAGAGGATTGCAGTTATTAGTAAGGAAAAATGAAGGCCTGGAGGCAAAACAAACCGTGCCTAGTAGTAATGGTTATTGTCAGATGTGACGTTAAAGTAAAAGGTGGATTACACGCTACGATTTGTCGACGCGACAGACACTTAACCGGTAAATCGTATATAATTTGTAAATTAGCCTCTGATGAGAAGCGTCGTGTATTGAAAATGACTTTAATAACATAAAATGAAATTTAGGGGCTGACCAATAGTAAATTAGAAAAGTTAGTTCCATCAAGAATGTTTTTCCAAGCCTACCACAGTGATTCGCGAGTATAGTTTGGTAGATTTCTTTGCAGTAATAAATTGTCTAAAGTAAATAATTATCAGTGTATTAACAGGTGCGTCGCCTTTATCTCAGGCTAAATCTATATGTTATATGATTCAGTACGGTTTTTTTATTTTTGTCCTAAGTCTCCACGCTAGCGCTATGTCAAGAATTTTTGTATTGGATCTGGGACGGGGCAGTTTGGTGACTAATACTGGTGGCGGATCCAGTGGAGGGGCCCGGGGGGCCCGGCCCCCACCCCCTTATTTTTAGACCAAAATGAGGCCTGAAGGCCAAAAAAAATTGACCGGACCCCCCCTTATCTCAGGGACTGGATGACCCCCCCCCCCCCCTTACCTGAAGGTCTGGATCCGCCACTGAATACTTAATAAAAAAACGGAGTGTCCTCATGTCTTTTTCAGCTGTCTTAAATGTCGTAGTAAATAAATAAAATATTTGCCTATATAGTTGTCACGCAATTCTTGATATCAGTCGAAACAATTTATGCAATGCTTACGTGAAAAAGAATCTTATTCTAAAAGGTGGCAAACTTATTTATTCCTTTTATGTTCACGATAAGGGCCCTCAATGTTTCCTTGCAAGGTTAAAATTAGTAGGAATGTTGCTGATACAATCAAAGAAAACAAGGCTAATTAACCTAGTGATGCACGACACTTTTTACCGCTTTGAGTGATTTTCTAACAATCCGTAGGATTTCGTGACTCCGTATTTAGGGTTACATGTACCACGAAACGTAGTGCTGTTCTCGAACACAGACGGCTCGAATTTTCTGGAAACACCATTCTGTCGGAGTCATTTTGCTTCGTTGAGCTATAATAACTGCCCAAGTACGGTTTGTATTCGATTTTGGGAAAGTTTATAACTATTTTTCATCTTTAGTGGCTGCCTGATAGGCAACCTTAAGCGTGACAGTAGCTAAGAGTCCACTTTCTCAAAAAAAAAGAGTAAGGAGACATAGTTCGTTTGCGAAGTTGGCTTGTTGCTCTTGAATCTGGAAAAATGACCACTAAAAATCACACAAACTCGAACTTTACATGGCGGGTCAGAGTGGCTGTACATACAGCATGCAATGCAGTAGTGCATGATTTTGAAAATCGAGGCAAGGCCAGGATGCACTATAACAAAAGGCCGCTGCAGCTCGGCCAGGGAAACGAATAAGAACAAAAAAGTAACTTTTAAGGTACACCAAGGACTGAATTTTTACTGTGGATGTCGAATTTGGGTTTGCAACCATGATTTCTGTAAAACAACCTGAAGGCAAAAAAAAAAAAAACGTTGTGTCGTTTTTATGACGTTTAAAACGGTCATTTTTGTTCTTGTACAAATTGAAAAGGTAATAGTTTGCAAGAAAGCTGACTTTTTTTTTGTTTATTGGGTATTCCAATTTGAAGGACATTCTACCCAATGCTCGAAACTGACAGGTAAGGTAATGTTCAAGAGATTGAGAAAGTTGCAATATGTTTCAAAGCAGTGTATGTAGTCTCGTGCGGCAGGTTTTGGGCAAATGGCCGTCACTGGGTTAACATGAGTATAAAAGAAGTGATATTGCCACCACTTTGGAATAAGGTGTATCAATTCATCCAGAGATATTTGTAGTGGCTTAAAGTTTATTGGTCTAAAGCACGTTCATCGACTGTCTTAATTATAAGTATATAAACGGAAGATTTGCTTTTAGGCCCTTGGATATCTCTATATGAGTAGTTCTTACCTTCGGATAGCAGCACTCTAAAAACTCAACTAATTAACTATTGTTTTTAGTTACTTAACAATAGTCAGTTAATACATACATTAATTTGAGTTTGTTTTGATTCTTGAATGTTTCATCAGGGATTCTCGTTAAGTTGTTATTTTGAAGCAAACTAAAAAAAGAAGGTAAACGTAGGTTTTACATGATTAATGACAAGTTAAGTAATGAGTAAATTAAAAACAGATATGCACACTAGAAAGGCGCCAACAAGATGACTGACGCTCATGATCTAATTCTTGCATACATTGTTTTAAGACTTTTCATATTCTCGAAGGCCATCTCAGGGATTTCGTTGATTAGGTTTTTGCCAAGAAATCTGAAACAAAAATATAATACAACTTACACGTGTGTCATTTCTTCAATATTCTATCAAATTCATTTTGATTTAATGGTTTAAGTACGATTGCACACAAAAAGACCAGCCGCATGAAATCCTTCGTCACTTAAAGCACATTTTGAAATTTTTCTTCTTCGAATCGAGATGTATGTCCAGAAATGCACTATGATGAGATTCCTGCGACTTAAGGTGCATGGGCACAGTTTAAAATTGGGTTGTGGATCCTTATTCATTGGGATGTTATTTAAGAGCGGATGTCTGTAAATATCGACCAGAGGTGGGAAAAATAAAATTTTTGAAAAATCCCATAAAATTATGTAGACTACCCTTGGTATTCTGGTAATGAAAATATAAATTTTAGTTTCACTGGATAAATATTTTGGCGATATGGCGAATGTCAAGTTCGGGCGATTGATGGCCTCCGCCAGACCGCTTCTTCGGGCCTCCCTCTAGACTAGGCTACGAAAAGACCTTGATTTCAATTGAATTCAATTATCAACCAACCCAAAAAGCTTCTTATCGTACTAAAGGGGTTTTAATACACATATTGAGTGGTCATGTTCTTGAATTGATTCCAACTGGAATATCTTATGGATTTTTAAATATTTAAACAATTTTAAGGCGTTTACGCAAGCAAAATATTGTCAAATTTCAAAGGCGTAAAATCACATCCGATACATGATCTCAAAAAACAAAAAGACATTTCATATTAAAAAGTAATCTCTAAGCTTGCAAATTATGCTTTCCAAACTGTGGGCAACATATGAAATGAATTTTTGGGAACGCAAAATTCGCGGGGCACTTAAGTGTAATTTGACCTTTCTAACTTGAGAGTTAAGAGGTTCAGCGCGACACAAATCGATCCTCCAACAAATATGTCAGCCAAAATACGTTTAATTTTGGCAAGTTCATGTCCCACAGTGATACACAGATACTTCATATACATTAGGTGGAAAGTTTCATACCATTTTGTCAGCCGCAAAGAACTCTTACCTTGGCCTTCAGGTGCAGTATTTGAGCTCGCCTCCATAAGGTATAAACATATGTGGGTCAAGTTCTTATCACGAAACAGCGAAGCAGTTTCAAAATCTACACCAAATATCTATCCTGTCTAGTATATAATCACGTCTACAGTTTGATTGCTTGTACCTTGTGCTCTTGTGTGACGTCATTTCGGCAATGAAACTTAGACAGACCACAGCGAGATTCGCGCGCGACCGACATGTCACGAGTCACGCAAATGGGTCGTTTAAACTTAATTGCGTTACGTAAACCTGACTTACATGGATCTTGACGTGACAGTGCTTATTTCTGAGTTGTGAAAAAAAAAATCCATTTCTAACTTACATGTTGTAGATATGCCATGGAATGAACCGACAATCTTATTTTTTTTTTTTACAATGCAGTTTTACCATCACAGACTTGTCGGATTCCCGACGAAACCAAAAAATTCCTAGGACCGAAAATTAACACCCCAAATTTCCAAGCCCTGAATTTTTTCAGTGAAGGATTAAATGATATGGCACGCTAAAAAATGGAAAGTAAATGTTTTTGGTTGGTTTATTCATCGTACCATGTGCTGAATTTTACTTTTTCTTATCTGACAGTCTGATCTGCGCGGCCAGCATTGCGTGCGGTACAACACCAATCAGATTGTTTTGAATACCCTTTAGAATTCCTACTTAAATCAAGCTACCAAAAATGTCTATGTTGCTGGTTTTCAGTCACGCCATTCAAAATAGATCAAAAGAAAAATCAAAACCGTTTAATAAATAAAGTCCAGAATCTGGGAAATGAAAGAAGGTACATATACAAAGACCCTCGCCAAGATTCAGGTCAGAGGAATATTTCGTACACGAGATATCCGAAGAAATGTTTTACCCAAACTTATAGAGATTTGTATGGAGACGCCATGCTGGTGATCACCTGGATGAGCCCCAACATGGCGCACGGAAACCAACAGAAACATCTGTTACCGAGTTTGCTACAAAAGCGTGAATTTATTCTTCGAGAAACTCATAAACATTAAAGTAATTCTTTTTCTAATACATGAACTGTTTAGATTGCAAATTCTTTTTAACCTACATGACAGCTCTCTTGGCCATCATCTAAATACAGCGTCACGCAAAAGCTTAGAGATTCAAGCGTACTCTATCACAAAACCAAGAACCCTTTTGAAGAAAAAAATTGTATGAAAATAAGTTTTCAGCTGTTCTAATGCATCGTGAAAGTAAAATCTCGGTAGGATCGATAGTTTTAAGTTTGTATTTTAGTGACATCATGTGAAAACCAACAATATATTTGTATT
>CALNXK010000845.1:0-27500 GCA_942486035.1 Porites lobata | reverse complement strand
TTCACGTATAAAATTATTTTTGACGTATCCTGTTTGATTCTAAACAGTACCACAAGAAACACACTTTGGGATTTCATTAACAGACTCAAAAGCTTAAACTAACTGATACAACATAATAAACAGTACCACAAGAAAGGACTCCTCAGTAACTTTCATTTAAATGGTCAGGTCACACTTAAGGGTTTCATCCACAGAGTCAAAAGTTAGAACCACCTTGTACAACATACTAAACAGCACCACAGTAAAGTACTGCTCAGTAGCTTTAATTTGAATGGTGATACTTGAGGATTTCATCAACAGACTCCAAAGTTAGAACCACCTTGTGTAGCATAATAAACAGTACCACAGGAAAGTACTGCTCCGTAGCTTTCAATTGAATGATCAAACTTTAGAATTTCATTCACAGACTCAAAAAGTTAGAACGAACCACCTTGGACAGCATGATAAACAGCACCACAGGAAAGTACTGCTCAGTAGCTTTTATTTGAATGGTGACACTTTAGAATTTCATTCACAGAGTCAAAAGTTAGAACGAACCACCTTGTACAGCATGATAAACAGCACCACAGGAAAGTACTGCTCCGTTGCTTTCAACTGAATGGTCACACTTTAGGATTTTATCCACAGACGCAGAAGGTAGAATCACCTCGTGCAGCATATTAAACAGCCACCACAGGAAAGTACTGCTCAGTAGTTTTCGTTTGAACGGTTACAGTTTAGGATTTCACCCAGGGACTCTAACCTCAGAATCACCCGTGATGTTTATTCAAATTCACGGCTATCCTGATCGTACGTTTTTATTGCCGCTGTTTTTTGTTTTTGTTTGTTGTTGTTTTTTTCGCTTTACAGAAGATGTAACGGCTTTAAAAGTAAACAAAGCGGAAGCTGAAGATGACCTCAAAGCAGAAGAGACATCAAGGGAAGATGAGGATGAACTAACACAAGAGGGGCATGAGCTGAAAGACATGTTGGAACGAGATGAAGGGAAGGAGTCCTGGGGCGAGGATGAAGACGAAGAAGATCCGGACGGGGATGAAATGAAGGGAACGTCTGCTTTGTTTTTACAAGGTTAGAAATCATGGCGCAACAACAATCTTTTTTTTTGTACTCACAAATTACAACAGTGAAAGTATTGAAAGCAAAATTAGAGTACTGGCTGCCTGGAATAACCATAGAGGCTAGTGGACCCAGGCAGCCCGTTGATAATGATATTAAGACAGTGGAGTCCAATTCGGTCTGTAATCATACGAGTGATAAACAAAATCAGACGACCGCGTAGCGGGAGTCCGATTTGCTTAATCACGAGTAGAGCAAAGACGCGGCGGTCCCATAGCGCGGGAAAATGCTACGACTTGTTTCCCTATGTGGCCACTCACACAGCGAAGTGACGGATAATTACAAAACTGACCGATCACCTTACGTCCAAGTCACTTGACAAGGCAAAAATCGAGGCGATTACGATAATCCAAAGAGAGGCTATCGTAAGTCAAATGCTACAAAGGGGATTGCTCTGGCCAATCACATGAGAAGCATTTAATTAAATGAACTAATCACAATATAGAGTAAAGACTTGGAGGTGGCATAGCGCGGAAAATGCTACGACTTCAAGTTTCACTTTTAGTTGTTGGACATGTGGCTTGTCACAGCGTTGAGGCGGCAAATTTGCCTTACTAAGTGCGAAAAAACTTAATTAGTAACTGGTGAACAAATGTTGATTATCTTGAGTGTGTTTTGCTCGTATATGATAACAAATGTATTATGTTTTTGTAAAGGTGACAAAAAAGAAAAAGAAGAAGTCGGGGAGTGGCTCCACTACGATTACTAAATACGGCGCTGCTAATACCATTGCTACAGCTGCTACTACAAAGCTAAGTCAGGACAGACCAGGGACTCCCTGTAAGTATATCCCCACTATTTTCCGGGTACGTAGATGAAATTGTATGTAGTGACCATATAGATGAAAACTATTTAGCAAAACCTTCGTCAGGTACTATTTCTTTTACAGTATTTTACAAACTAGCATTTTGGATGTTGTTTCCTTTGTTCCCGATCAGTTTCATGTTCCCCGTGCTGAAACGATTTTTGAATTGTCTGGGTTTTTGTAGCAAAATCAAAGAAGCGTCCAGCAAGCGCAAGTAAAGAAGGTACCCCAGGCGAAGAGGGAAGTCCAGCAAGCAAAAAACCTCGTGTGCATGTATCCTGCGGGAGAGGCAGGAGGAGGCTCAAGAACAAGCACCCCAACACCGACCGGTGTGAGGAAGGCCCTCAGGGAATCACTGAAGAAGCCGTGAGAAGGTACCTCACAAGAAAGCCCATGACCAGCTAGGACCTTTTGCAAACGTTCAAGAGCAAACGAACGGGCCTGTCAAATGATAGAACCGTGAAAAGCTTGCTGCTATTGTTAGAAAGATACAACCCGAACAGAAGACCATCAAGGGGAAACTATATGTGTCGCTTAAACCACAGAGCTGAGATGTACGCGCGAGAAGGTCTCTTGTTTCGTCCATCCTCGCTTAATCTTCACGTGCGCGGCTGATTAAGTCGCTTTAATAATAGATCTTTTTACCTTGGGTTGTGTGTTAACCCATTCTTAGTTTAGTCAAAAAATGTCAGCGTTAATTGCAAGTTATGCGTTATTACTACCAATAGAACGTTTTCACTCACGTAGCCAGCATCTATGGAAAATTCATTGGAACAAAAGAAATCGTTTACATAAGAAAAGAGCTCAACTCCCACAAGAATTGCTCGGAACACCAACATAGCCGCCATTTTATAAATTATTGTTTAGGAACACCAATATGGTTTCCGTGACGTCATTTAAAACGTTCTATGAAGCATGCTATTTCAATCCTAACATGCTGGTCGCATGCGCAGTGCGTTTATATTGAGCCAGTACATTCAAACCCCGTTAATACGGACACTGAGGAAGCCATATTAGGTGTCCGTATTAAGCAGGTTGAATTTGGAGAAAAAGTAGGGACTTTCTTTCCCCAGGGACAAAGCAAACTGTCCGTAATAATGAGGTGTCCGTATTAAGCGGGTTGAATTTAGAGAAAAAGTAGGGACTTTCTTTCCCCAGGGACAAAGCAAACTGTCCGTAATACTGAGGTGTCCGTATTAAGCGGGTTGAATTTAGAGAAAAAGTAGGGACTTTCTTTCCCCAGGGACAAAGCAAACTGTCCGTAATACTGAGGTGTCCGTATTAAGCGGGTTGAATTTAGAGAAAAAGTAGGGACTTTCTTTCCCCAGGGACAAAGCAAACTGTCCGTAATACTGAGGTGTCCGTATTAAGCGGGTGTCCGTAAAGCAGGGTTTGACTGCACAAGTTCCTGATCTTATCCCGATACAGATCACGACTGAAGAGGATCTGCTACCAATTGACCTTTTAGACTGTTTACAGTACCCTATTCTCCTGTAAGATTGTCGAGACCGAGCACCTACCGTTACGGGCGGCCATCTTGTTTTTGAAATGTACGGAGGGCGTAGGCATCGGGTTCAACCTTCCCCCACTTCCTAAGTGTATTTTATACTCATCCCTAGGCTATACTCGGTAAGTAGGCGACTGTGAACAGTGTGAGCAGACCGGCGCTCTCCAAACTGAGCCAACCGGGGGGCGGTTAATTTAAGAACTGTTTTAAATAGCAAGACCGGTTTCGGAAATCTAAAATGATTTCCTTCGTCAGCTGCTTTAACAGCTAGTTGCTCGTGGGGTTGCGAGCAAAAGAAATTAGAAAGACCAAGGGAACGTTTAGCGTTAACGCAAAGGACGCTGGGAGGGGTAAGCTAGAAAATGAGATAAATTAGAGTCTTGGTGGCCTATCTACTCGTAAAATACTAAATAACAGCAAGACAAACCGTTGTGAATCAAAATCACGATAATTTGTAATTATAGGTTGTAATATACGTGCAATAGTTTCTGAGGTGCCTCTGATGTACGGTATAGTCGCTGTCGTAACAGGGCCACAGTTGGTCTAAGTGTTGGAATCAGTGTTACGGTGAGTGTTCCGTCTAACAAAGTCCGTGTTGTAATTGTTCTTACTAAAAACGTTGTTAAGATAATCAGTCTCGTCTTATAGGCTGTCAGGTGAGTCACAGTAACACTGATTCCAACACTCAGACCAACTCTGGCCCTGTTACGACAGCGACTATACCGTAGATCAGAGGCACCTCTGAAACTATTGCACGTATATTACAACCTGACAATATACGCGTTGCACACAAACCGATAACCACTTTACGGCGACTGCTTACTAATGTCAAGGACAAAGACAAACCGGAGGACAGACAGGGAGCAGTATACAAGATCAAATGCTGCGACTGCCAGGCTTCTTCCATTGGTGAAACCGGCAGAAACCTAAGCACGCGACTGACTCAACACAAACGAGCGACGAGGAATGGTGACGTCAACAATCAGATTGCTGAGCACCATTTAAAGACGAAACATCAAATTGACTGGGACTGAGCGACATGTATAACGTATTCTACAGACTACTATCAACGTCTTACTTTAGAAAGCTGGTTTACTAACTTAGAACAAACGCCACTGTATCGTAGCCAACAGTTAACAGCGCAGTACAAACGACTTATTGACGAGATCAAGCAAAACTAACTACGAGAGAACGACTTGAGAACTGACAATTTGACTAGCAATAAACGACTGTTCAACTTTGACAATAGACGGATCGTAACGCACCAATTACTGATTACGAGTCTTCATAGCCAATAACATCACGGCTTAACTGACAGACGACCAATAACATCGCGACGTAATTGACCAATCAGATCAATAACTAGAGTATAATACCATCAACTGACGTGATACAACTCACTTTGACTCTGAAGATGACTACCGCACAGGTTGACGAAACGTCAGTCACTGTCAACAACAAAAGTAAGTCCTATTCAGGACTACGTTCACCCGGACGATCAAACTCAACCTACTTTTGAAATGACTCCTGGGCTCAAACCTTTCACAAAACTAACAAAAACAATGAAAACTTTAAGTCAAATCTCGTCCTCGTAATTGTCCTCGAATCTAAAGGACTCTATCGTTGCATTTTGACGTCAAGGAGTAGGATTGTTAGTCATAAAGTGTTTTCAATTGACTTCATGGAGTCCATATTGGTGTTCTAGGACAATGAAACCACCGCCATGTCGGCGTCCCTAACCAAAAACGTTTTTCTTATGTAAACCGTTTCTTTTGTTCCGATAAAGTTGCATAGATGCTGGCTACGTGAGAGTGAACACTCTATACCAGGAGCCGATTACTAGAGAGACTTAGGCTATATGGATAGGCTCACACCGCATACTTAATATTTGCGCGTTTTCCGTCCAATCGTTACTCTGCGTACCAGAGGTTTTTTTTCGCGTGCGACGAGGAGCCTCGTCGGCAGAACACTTAACCGTAGCCGGAAACCGCGCATGAAACGCCTCTAGCACCCATGGTAGTTGGGTTTTCAACGAAATGTTCGCAAATGAAGAATTGCGTGGTAACGCTACAAGCGAGCTCAAGCAAACACGACAGTGAAGAAGAAAGCGAGAAAATAAAATAGCAGCAAAATCTAAGAAGCAAGACAAAACCGCTGAACGTGCAGCACGTACCACTATTTGGCATCTTCCTTTGCCACTATGGCACGATTAGTCAAACTTGAGTAAGACAACACTGATTAGTTAGCTTTCTTGGGGGCTACTTATGCACAGGTAACGACAAAAGAGAGGTAGCTGAATCACCGATTAAATGAATCAGCATACCTGCTTAATGGATAAAAAAAATGGCCAAGAACATTCCAGTTACAAATACCCTTCAAGAATAATACAAAGAAAAGACGGCATCTACAAATTTCACGTTTTTTTTCTGTGGCTGAAGAATTCATACACAGTGTGGCTGTAAAATTTAATACCTCCAAAAGTTGTGGACTAGGAAAATCTCAAGTGCACTTTTTAGGGACTTCTTAAACCGACCAACCCATACATTTTAGATGTGAAAAGTGATATTATTAACCAAAGGTTATATTTCCTGACGACTGTAAAAATGCCCATTTTTCTCCAAAGCGAATGCTGACAACTATACACCTATATCTCTCGGCGAGAGAATGGCGCACACGTAAGAACCGGCCATAGCCTGCATGGCAGGTGCGTGGAATTAGTGTAATAGAGATGGAAGTGCAATGGAGACACCCTCCTGGTGTCGGCTACAAATAATGAATAATAATGATGACAATGATAATGATAATGATAATAAATTATAATAATGATAGGGGACTTTGGTTTTTCTGATATATGATTCCTGACCCTCAACTCCCTTCCAATTTATTCGAGTGTACCCCCTGGCCATGACCTTTGAAATTGCGTGAACAAATATGTGCTGCTTCTTGCATAAACTGACGTAAGTAATCCCTAATGAAAATAAAACCAGTCGCCACACCAAGGAATGTTCAAACTTCCTGCTTTCGTTTTGATAGTTTTCCCTTCTTGATTCAAGCGAAACCTATTTAAAGTCGTGCTGCCTGCCTGGTACCTGACTAAGGCTGCAATCGGTAAGTATATACAGTTGAAACAAGTCTTTTCAGTAATTTCAATATATATTACGGTGCTACAATTCATTTAGTACAACGGCCAGTCCAAGGCTCCTTGACTTACGCCAGTGTACAAGAAATGTAGCATTGGATGTTTTATACCTTGAAAGTGTTCGACTTCCCTTTTGTGACGGTGCTTAGTAGTGTGCAAACAATCAAGTAAATGTCCGGCCATTACCCACGGTTAAAGATGCAGAGGGAAACTCTGTTATGTTGAACGCAAGAATGTGGTGAACATGAAAAAACTGACTGTCGCATACACAGTAAATAAAGGCTTTGAGTGTGACCCATAAGTTACGCAGCGCATTCGTGTTTTTCTCAATGGAAGAATTGGGGGGATTGAAGGACCTTGATGACGCATAGCGAAAGTTGTTGCATTAAAAATGTTAAAGTTGATTTTTCAAGCTACAATGATATGACAGGCTATCATATCCGGAATTGGCGTATTAATTTCGGCACGGTCAGCATGGTCAGAATTCAAGTGAATGTGTTTTTATCTGGCCCCATCCAAAATCAATCAACAATGGAAGCAAACAAACGGTATCATATGTTCAAGTTTCTGCGTAAGGTTCTCTCGGGTTTGTAATCCTATAATCCAAACGAAATTAGAGCAAGCGCATTTTAAAGTTAAATGAAACCTGTTTTGGTAGGGACTGAGCTACATTGTACATCAACAGTTCCCAGCAAACCAAGCGAAGTCATTTCAAATTACTTTAGAGATCCTAAAAAAATGATACGACATTATGGGTTAAAGCTATAGGTCTGTTAATTCACAGGCAGCCCAAGCGCACTATTTGTGGGTTCGGGCTTCAGAGGTCATTTGGTCGGAATATACTAGAATTATTAGCGTATTATCTAATGCCAAATAAATGCAAAAAGTCTTAAAGATATGAAGTCTTCTTGTTTGTCTATCGGTACTAGTAGCCTTTAAGATAACGAAAATCGATATTTCTTGCATTATTACATGTGATTCGGGCCCTTATTGTTCGAATTTTATCACATGTATTCGAATCTACAACGCTAAGAAAAAAAAAATCATGATCACGCGAAATATTGATTCAAAAGGCTCCCTTACCTTTAGTTCATAGCCACTCTGTGTCCTACGGCTGGTTTAAACGCCGTTTAGTCGACTTTCTTTCCATCGAATACTGAACACTATAAAAGAAGGGAAGGCTGGAGACCTTCCAAAAGACCCTCGCCGCTCGAAGGCCAATAAATTCCAAACAAAGCGACCGATCTCCCTAAAATTGCCACCAGCCAGACCGAAGAGTGTACACCTACCCGTTCGACGAGCGCCAGGTTCTAAATTCGGCTGCATGAGCTCGAGGATCGTTGCATTTCGCATCGATTCTGGCCAGCTTCGCTTCGCCATGATGCGCAATCTTAACTGTTATCCTACGAGATTCAAATCTTGGAGCTTAGCGACCGCGTCAGATGGACAAAACGTCACTCTCGCGGGGGGAGGGTCGTCACTTTTGCCCTATCGCAAACCGACACCGTCCGGGGAGCCGGTGCGTTTAATTCGGCCGGAAACAGCTCACGCGTGTATGACACATGAAACCCAAAAACGTGAGAAAATGCAAGGGGTGACAGGCCGCACATCTATACCGGCGTGAAACCTTGTCTAAACCTTTTATATTTTAGCTCTAACGAGCATGTCCTTTAGGGATTTTCCTTTCTTGTAGGAAATGATAGGTGGTTCTTTGAAAATTTGGCGAAGTAACGGTTGGTTTTGTATAAGATTCCAGTTTTTCATTAAAACTTCTTTTAAAGTAGACACTGAGGGGTGGTACTGTGTCACGAGAGGCAATATTTCTTTTTCCTCTTTGTTGTTGTGTTTCAGGAGAGCAGACTCCCTCTCTGTGAACTTTACATCTGATAGAAGGTTTTCTATCATAGTTTGTGGGTAGCCTCTGTCAATAAAGCGTACTTTGAAATTTGAAATATTTTCCTCAAACGTAGTTTTTTTACACGCGTGAGCTGTTTCCGGCCGAATTAAACGCACCGGCTCCCCGGACGGTGTCGGTTTGCGATAGGGCAAAAGTGACGACCCTCCACCCGCGAGAGTGACGTTTTGTCCATCTGACGCGGTCGCTAAGCTCCAAGATTTGAATCTCGTAGGATAACAGTTAAGATTGCGCATCATGGCGAAGCGAAGCTGGCCAGAATCGATGCGAAATGCAACGATCCTCGAGCTCATGCAGCCGAATTTAGAACCTGGCGCTCGTCGAACGGGTAGGTGTACACTCTTCGGTCTGGCTGGTGGCAATTTTAGGGAGATCGGTCGCTTTGTTTGGAATTTATTGGCCTTCGAGCGGCGAGGGTCTTTTGGAAGGTCTCCAGCCTTCCCTTCTTTTATAGTGTTCAGTATTCGATGGAAAGAAAGTCGACTAAACGGCGTTTAAACCAGCCGTAGGACACAGAGTGGCTATGAACTAAAGGTAAGGGAGCCTTTTGAATCAATATTTCGCGTGATCATGATTTTTTTTTTTCTTAGCGTTGTAGATTCGAATACATGTGATAAAATTCGAACAATAAGGGCCCGAATCACATGTAATAATGCAAGAAATAACGATTTTCGTTATCTTAAAGGCTACTAGTACCGATAGACAAACAAGAAGACTTCATATCTTTAAGACTTTTTGCATTTATTTGGCATTAGATAATACGCTAATAATTCTAGTATATTCCGACCAAATGACCTCTGAAGCCCGAACCCACAAATAGTGCGCTTGGGCTGCCTGTGGTTAATTTCTCTTTTAAATCGATGTATTTCCATACACTCTTCTGAACTCAGAACGCACTGGAATATCTGTCACTATAATAATATCCCTGATATCCATACACCCCTTGCGTGTCCAGTTGTACTGAATTATAAAGGACAGTCGTAATATTATCTGTGAGTTCTTAGTTACATTGAATAAAGTTGAATACCCTCCGTTTCGCGCGGTGGACCATGAATGAGTGAAGAATGAAGGGCCGTGTATGAGAGGACAACAGACGTGCCCTCATACGATACATATTAACATGTGAACAGTAAGTTCAGACGTCAGCATACAAAAGCACCACTGGCAGTCACTCTCAGTCCATTTATGAGCTTACGGTACCCACCTAACCCATGATGTGATGTGTGAAGGTTGGCCAGAACACCGGGATCTACGTCCCCTACTCCTTTCAAACAGTGGTGTGGGTTCTTTTACGTACCGCAAGAGCCAGATAAGTGTTAGTGCTGTGAGACGGGACCTACGGTTTTTCGTCCTTATCCGAGAAGACTAGAAAGTCTAACTGTTTGCAGATGTCATTAGAAAGGTAGCACTTTCTTCTCAGTCATTTAAAGTCCCTGAGTGTTGTTCCGGCCGGCGTTCGAACCCGTGACCTGCCGCTCAGCAGACCGGCGCACTTCCAACTGAGCCAACCAGAGGGCGGTTAATTTAAAACTTTTTTTTAATAGCAATACCGGTTTCGGAAATCTAAAATGGTTTCCTTCCTCAGCTGCTTTAACAGTTAGTTGCTCGAAGGTTTGCGAGCAGAAGAAAGAAAGACCATGGGAACGTTTAGCGTTGAGCTAAGGACGCTGGGAGGGGTAAGCTAGAAAGTGAGATAAATTAGAGTCTTGGTGGCCCTGCCTACTCGTAAAATACTAAATAACAGCAAGACAAACCGTTGTGCATCAGAAACACGATAATTTGGCAATAAAATAAATACTTTATTGACCAAGCTTGTTCGGTCAAGATAGCTGGATTCGTCACTTCCACATCTCCCATAATGCACCTTACTTGCCCCCCAAAATTTTGCATAACCTTTCAGGTTGTTTTTTATTTCTCTTGGATATTACAGCAGTCCTCAGACAAATTGAAAATAATGCTTATGCAAAATTTTGGGGGACAAATAAGGTGCATTATGGGAGAAGGGCAAGTGGCGTATATTGGCGTCGTTCTTTTTTTCATTGGCCCCGACTTCGTATCGGTAAACACAACGGTAGACTTGCTACAAGTCGACCTCTCATAAGTTCTTAACAGTGAGCGAAGGGAGCTTCAATGCATGATGTCGCGCAGCGACCGAGCGAAGAAGTCTCGTGGCATAACCAACTAGGAAAAAATAGAGGACTTTTAGAAAGTCTAACAAAATGCAAAAACAGGAATTTGGCCATATATATTCAGTCGTATTGACTTCACGCTTGGTTAGTAATGCATATTTGAAAGGAATAATGATGAAAATAAAAATAGTCATCACGCCTTAAAACATTCCGCTTTCGTTTTGACAGCCTGTTTCCCTTCGTCATTCCAGCCGAAGCTGCATGATACCTTATAAAGACTTGGTTTCTTCGAAATTTGCTGCCTGAGTCAGGAGTTCCAAACGGTAAGATGACTAATGCAATAAGCAGCCGTGTTTCTACACGCGGTCAAAAAAACCTTTAATTTGTATAAAAATGGCATGATGGTTCAGTTACATGGTAGGAATTGAATGATGCGGAAAGTTTCCTTGTCGGTTATTTAAAGCATGAAACTGTTCAAAAGAACGTCGAACGGAGGGTTTCGGAGCAAATGGTAAGCAATGATAGCCTTTTTGTGACCATTTTTACTGTTTCGGTCCATTATTCGAGCTGCCGAAGTAAGCTCTGGTTTTGGAACTTTCTGGAAGCAAAATGAAGTGAAAACACGCCTCGACCTGCGGCAATAACGTAGAGCAAATACCAAAGAACTATTGCGCAATTAGAAGTAACTTTTTGACGTTAAGTCTCTCTAGATCTTTGTAAAACGTTTCAAAAAGAAACCAAAAGCCATAAGCTTTATGTTCTGATCGTTCGTTTACCACCGAAACTTTTTAATCTTCATCTAGAGGCTCTACAGATAAAGCATGACGGACTGTTTTGCATAGTTATGTCCTACAAGTATTCGGCCTTAGTGTAGTTAAAATATTTCTAGTGTAAATTAAATTCTACTAAATTGGAAATGGAAACTGAATATAAAGTAGCCTGCAGAACACGTTTTTTAGGCGAGTGAAGATATGCGCGAGGCGAGCGCGGAGCGCGAGAAAGCGCTTTTACCAGCCGTGCGTGTTTTGCTCTCCACCCACGCTTTGTGTCAAAAAAAAAATAGCGTACTATTCGCGACAGTCTCTTCCACGCTCGCTGAATAAGAGACGGAGAAATGGAACCGCACTTGAGTGAGTTGGAAGTGGAAAGGACAGGGAAGGGATCGAGGGAGGGAAAAGAGAAGCGCGGCCGCACAAGGTGCGATACGTGAAAGGGAGAGACAAACAATTCATGATCACGGCTGCCAGCAGCCAAAGGATTCTTACTCCGACTGGGTAGAAATGAGATGCGGAACTCTTATTTATACTCGCGTTGCAAGGGACTGGCGCAAATAGCATACTATTCGCGACAGTCCCTTCCACGCTCGCTGAATAAGAGACGGAGAAATGGAACCGCGCCAAGAAGTTGAACGTTAGGTACGTCCTAAAGAACCCAGACACTGCCAAAACAAACTCAAACCCAGGTCCTAAAACTCAAAAAGAAAAAACCCAGCTCTCCAACACTAAAGGTGAAGGGGTGAAACAAAAGTACTCGTAAACTCAAAGTATAGTGAAACAACTAGACTGTTGATACTTGTTGAGAGCTAGGCAAGGAGGTATTTCAGGGAATACCAAAAGGACTGTGTGGTAAAACACGAATAGGCTGCCAACAAGAGACTATAAAGGGGACAGAGAGGGCATCCCCCATATACACCCTATTCCATAGGTAATTCGTCTCGAGTTACTTTTAACACAACAGATCTCGAGGGGGATTAGACAACAGCCAATCACATAGCGCGAATGTGTTCCGCATGGATGACCCACGCTGAGAGCCACGCGTCCTTCACGAAATGAAGCAGAACAAAATGGGGGAAGACGCGGAGAGCGATTTTGCTATTCCTTTTGTCGACGAAAACGACTACAGCGAGATTTCTGCGAAAGCTGTGTCAGCGAAACCGAAAGTAAAAAAGAATCGCCCTTCCTCTCTCGTATAGAGCTAACAGTAGAGCAGGGAAATCCTTAACACACTGAATATTCTCTCAGGATCATTTATAATTTACAGTTTGAAGAGAGCAATTTCGGGTTTGATGTTTATTTTTTTCAGTCTTTATAGCGATTATTCCTACCCACTTACTTTGTCAATTGGAGGCGAACTGTCCTAAAGCTGAATTTCAAGGGACCATATTCAAGCTCAGAAAGAGAAAGTTGCTTACTTACGTCCTCCATAAAACGCGAAATTAGGCATTTTCACGTCGTAGTCGTGCAAAAACGGGAAAGAAATTAACAAAAAAGTGTGTTGCACGTGCGAAGTTGTTGTTTTGCTAATTAAACCTATTGTTTTTTTGACGTTCTACTTGTCGTCCGCGTCGTTGGATCTTAAACTCCCTAAATTGTACAAACGACCGGTTTCAATAGACCGGCGAAATTTCTCATTTTATTAAGGCATTGAGGTTACGACAACTTCGAGTTAAACTGATTTCACGGGTTGTCAAAGAGTCCAGCGATTCCTTTTTCCCAGGTGAGCGCCGACTCATTTCGCTTCAATATTCAGGAATGCTCTCGATCTTTTTACGCTTTCATTGCCTCTCGCCCGACATGTTTTGCACGGCGTTTGGTCATGCGAAACCTCCACGAAACATCCACGTCTCGCGCGAGGTAACTTTATCCCGATTCTAAAAATAACTCGAGACGAATTACCTATGGAATAGGGTGTATATGGGGGATGCCCTCTCTGTCCCCTGTATAGTCTCTTGGCTGCCAACCCTTGAGTGGCAACAAGCAAATAAACTGGAGATAAAGGTCCAAGGTAAAAAGGAAACCTAAGGCGCAGAGAAGACTCGAGAAAAACCCACCCAAGGGATGGCAGCCTGAGCGTCAGCAATCCGGCTAGGGCATAAGATACCCTTTCAGGCTACCACGGAATCGCATGAAGAAAAATATAGGAAATGACGGCAGAAAAGGCGAGGAACGAATAGCACAGATAAACTAAAAGAATAGAAAAACAACTAGGAACACATGGATGCAAATACACTGGGACAAGGGAGTAAACCCGCAGAACAGGAGGCCGCGTGGCGAAACTCGCGTACCAGATTATAGAAAAATGCAACGTTATCATTCAAAATCTACAGGGGCCGAGGAAATAAGTGTAAAATAAAACACGCCGAACAGATTGACCAAATAAGGCACAAATGCAACAAAAGTGATGAGCCAACTTTACGGGAATCGAAGGAAGATTAAATTAGTGAGGGAAAGAACGTAGAACCCAAACTTAAAACCGAATAATAAAAAGCAAAAGCGTGCAAATTCGAGTGGAGCAGGGGAAAAAATCATTGCACAAACCGGAGCTTGTTGGGCAAAGCACGCATAACAAAAGCAAACTGAATAAAGCAAAGAAAACCAAAGGGGGAGCCGAAGGGAAAAGCACTGCACAAACCCGATGTTGGTGAGGCAAAACACGCAAAGCAAAAAATTACCGAATAAAGCAAAATAAACACAAGCATGCAACGAACTTGACGGGAGCCGAGGGAGTAGCACTGCACAAACCCGGTGTTTGTGAGGCAAAACACGCAAAACAAAGTTCTGACTAAAGCTAAGCGTAACAAAAGCGTGTAACTGACTTTACGGGAGCCGAAGGAAAAGTACTGCACAAACCCGATGTTTGTGAGGCAAAGCACGCAAAACAAAAATTACTGAATAAAGCAAAATTAAACACAAGCGTGCAACATTTTTACGGGATCCAAGGGAATAGCACTGCACAAAGCCGGTGTTTTTGAGGCAAAGCACGCAAAACGAAAATTAGTGTCTGACTCTGAATAGTTTGGATCAATTTAGGTTTCTGAAAAACTGCCCACCTACCCCTCCCCCTCCCCCAAGCTAACATTAACACTTACTTCTCACTGAGGGCAAAATGATGGCTTAGGGAAGGGGTAGGTGGGCAGTTTCCCAGAAAACTAAATTGATCCAAACTATAAGCTCTTGTTGTTCCATTGAAAACGATACCCATTTAAAGACTCTAATGGGCTGATCCGTTTTCATGAGACCAAAACGGCTAAAAAAACCATACCGTTTGTAGGACACACCTATATAGCTTACAAAGGGTATTACCCCCGCGTATGTTGTCACTAATTGCAGAGAAAATCTTTCCCCAAAGATTGAAGCATCAGACGTACATCAACTATGGCATCTTCAAAAGAATATACCGAGCAACAGCTAAACTATTACAGAATTTGTTACCCAACTACTGATATACTAGCAAATTTGGGTTTTGGGTATGCCCTGACATGCTTGTGTCAGAAGTAAATGTTTTTACTTCATAGACCGCGTTATCTACGTCACTGATAATTTTTCCCCCTCTGAACTAATTTGCTAATTGCAGGATTCATTTTCCTTAAAGGTTCCAAGCATCGGAGGTGCATCAAATATGGCCTCTTTAAACGAATATACCGATGAACAGCTGAACTATTACAGAATTTGCTATGTAACCACTGATATTCTAGCGGAGGGTCTGAGAGAGATATTTAAACAAGAATGGGACAAACTGTACAAATCAACAACAGGAGAATGGAAAGACGAGCTTCGTAATGGAATGGAGTTTTATAACGGAGAGTCTCCTCGAAATCAAAAAAGAAACGCTCATCTTTTGGCAACTATGAAAAACGGAAACAGAGTGGAATGGGATTGTACAATGCTTTTTTACTCCATCCTTTTCTCCGATTGCGTCGGGACAGGTCTTAACGCACTGGTCAGAAAAAATGTAAATGATCTACGAAAGTTCAGGAATGAAGCATTCGCTCACATGCCACAAGGTAGTCTCTCTGAGATAGATTTTCAGAATGCTATTAGCAAAGTTGATGTTGCGTTTCAAGCTCTTAGTCTTCCCACTGTAAAAATTCAAAACCTAAAATATCAGAAAACATTTCCAACAAAAGAAGTTGATAATCTGAAACAAGAAGTTCAAGAAAAAGAGAGTCAGCGCCAGGTCCTTGAAGATCAGCTCCAAAATAAAGCACCCTCATTCTGTGTTCTCCCTCCTAAACCTTCGCATGAAATCGGTGGTCGTGAAAGTGAAGTAGCAAAAATAGTCCAACAGCTGAGGGAACTAAATGAGTCCGGTAACAACAGGTTGAGTTATCTTTACATCTCAGGGAATCCTGGAAGCGGCAAATCACAGCTAGCTGGCCTTGTAGCTGAGAGATTCTTTGACGACCTCAAAGAAATGCCAGGTGGGTCTTCATTTGTAATGACATTAAATGCTGCAAGTCCAGATTCACTTCTGGAGTCGTATGCCTCATTTGCTCGCCACTTAAAGTGCCCAGACTATTCAATTGTGGAAACCCTCAGCTCAAAGGACTCGACTGTCGACGAAAAGATCACTAGTCTTAAGATGCTTGTCGCTGTAAAAATTACCTGTTACTCGTCGTGGCTATTGGTGGTTGACAATGTCACTACCGTGTCATCTGTGCATGTCCATTTACCACAGTTTAATTCAAAGGCTTGGGAAAGAGGCCATTTGCTCATTACGACGCAGGACACAGCGTCAATTCCCTCAAAAAGCTCTTTCGTTAATCACATTTCAGTAAGCCAAGGTATGGAGCCCGATGATGCCCGTTCATTATTGTCTAAGCTTTCTGGTATCCCAAATAGCGAGCTATTAGGAACAGTAGCACAAAGACTGGACTATCAACCTCTTGCTTTAGCAGGCGCTGCCGTCTTTGTTAAAGAGATTCGGCAGGACAAAGTATCTACGCATTTTGGGTGGGAGGAATACCTGAAAATCTTAGAAAAAGGAAAAAGAGAGAAAATGGAGGATATACTTGTCGACACCAATCCAATTTATCCAAATTCAATGACCAAAGCAATAACGTTAGCCGTCGAAACACTGATGAGATCCGACAAAGTTCAAAAACACCTTTTCACTTTTCTTGCCCTCTGCGCTCCAAGGCCATTAAACGTGGACATAGCAGTTAGTTACATCATGAACGCACATGAAGAGTTTGATGAAGCGGACAAAGAATTAATTCGCATGAGATTAAAAAGAAGCTCACTTCTGCTGTTCCAAGATGACGAGGGTGGCTCTTTTATTGGACTTCACCAGGTTGTGCATGATGCTATAAAAACTGTAGCAAAAGAGTCGGCAGAAAGCCAAACCGATGAGGTCGTCAGTGGGGTCATCACATCATTTAACGAATTTATCGTCGCAACTCCACCACAGGATAAGCAACTAAACACCAGACACATCGCTCCACATTTGAAAGCTTTAATTATGGTAACTGACGAAGTGTTTTTGCGAGATAATTTCTTTCAAGTTCATGATAAGGAGATTTCCGAAAAATGCGAAAACCTTGGAGATGTTTGTAAAATGCACTGTGAATTCGAAGAAGCAAAAACATATTTTCAATATTCACTCACTTTTAAGCTTCAAGAGCTCGGCCCGGAGCATGTTGATGTAGCAACAAGCTACAATAACTTAGCTTTGATTTACCAGGATTTAGGTGACTTTAAGCAAGCCAAGGAGTATCAGCAACGTGCTCTGGACATTCAACTGGACAAGCTCGGCCCGGATCATGTTAATGTTGCAAGAGACTACAATAACTTAGCTTTGATTTACAAGGATTTAGGTGACTTTAAGCAAGCCAAGGAGTATCAGCAACGTGCTCTGGACATTGAACTGGACAAGCTCGGCCCGGATCATGTTAATGTTGCAAGAGACTACAATAACTTAGCTTTGATTTACAAGGATTTAGGTGACCTTGAGCAAGCCAAGGAGTATCAGCAACGTGCTCTGGACATTGAACTGGACAAGCTCGGCCCGGATCATGTTAATGTTGCAAGAGACTACAATAACTTAGCTTTGATTTACCAGGATTTAGGTGACTTTGAGCAAGCCAAGGAGTATCAGCAACGTGCTCTGGACATTGAACTGGACAAGCTCGGCCCGGAACATGTTAATGTTGCAAGAAACTACAATAACTTAGCTTTGATTTACCAGGATTTAGGTGACTTTGAGCAAGCCAAGGAGTATCAGCAACGTGCTCTGGACATTGAACTGGACAAGCTCGGCCCGGAACATGTTAATGTTGCAAGAAACTACAATAACTTAGCTTCGATTTACAAGAATTTAGGTGACTTTGAGCAAGCCAAGGAGTATCAGCAACGTGCTCTGAACATTGAACTGGACAAGCGCGGCCCGGAACATGTTAATGTTGCAAGAAACTACAATAACTTAGCTTTGATTTACCAGGATTTAGGTGACTTTGAGCAAGCCAAGGAGTATCAGCAACGTGCTCTGGACATTGAACTGGACAAGCTCGGCCCGGAACATGTTAATTTTGCAAGAACCTACAATAACTTAGCTTCGATTTACAAGAATTTAGGTGACCTTGAGCAAGCCAAGGAGTATCAGCAACGTGCTCTGGACATTGAACTGGACAAGCTCGGCCCGGAACATGTTAATGTTGCAAGAAACTACAATAACTTAGCTTTGATTTACCAGGATTTAGGTGACTTTGAGCAAGCCAAGGAGTATCAGCAACGTGCTCTGGACATTGAACTGGACAAGCTCGGCCCGGAACATGTTAATGTTGCAACAAGGTATAATAACTTAGCTTCGATTTACCAGGATTTAGGTGACTTTGAGCAAGCCAAGGAGTATCATCAACGTGCTCTGGACATTGAACTGGACAAGCTCGGCCCGGAACATGTTAATGTTGCAAGAAACTACAATAACTTAGCTTCGATTTACAAGAATTTAGGTGACCTTGAGCAAGCCAAGGAGTATCAGCAACGTGCTCTGGACATTGAACTGGACAAGCTCGGCCCGGAACATGTTAATGTTGCAAGAAACTACAATAACTTAGCTTTGATTTACCAGGATTTAGGTGACCTTGAGCAAGCCAAGGAGTATCAGCAACGTGCTCTGGACATTGAACTGGACAAGCTCGGCCCGGAACATGTTAATGTTGCAAGAAACTACAATAACTTAGCTTCGATTTACAAGAATTTAGGTGACCTTGAGCAAGCCAAGGAGTATCAGCAACGTGCTCTGGACATTGAACTGGACAAGCTCGGCCCGGAACATGTTAATGTTGCAAGAAACTACAATAACTTAGCTTTGATTTACCAGGATTTAGGTGACTTTGAGCAAGCCAAGGAGTATCAGCAACGTGCTCTGGACATTGAACTGGACAAGCTCGGCCCGGAGCATGTTGATGTTGCAACAAGTTATAATAATTTAGTTTTGATTTACAAGGATTTAGGTGACTTTGAGCAAGCCAAGGAGTATCAGCAACGTGCTCTGGACATTGAACTGGACAAGCTCGGCCCGGAACATGTTAATGTTGCAACAAGTTATAATAACTTAGCTTTGATTTACAAGGGTTTAGGTGACTTTGAGCAAGCCAAGGAGTATCAGCAACGTGCTCTGGACATTGAACTGGACAAGCTCGGCCCGGAACATGTTAATGTTGCAAGAAACTACAATAACTTAGCTTCGATTTACAAGAATTTAGGTGACTTTGAGCAAGCCAAGGAGTATCAGCAACGTGCTCTGGACATTGAACTGGACAAGCTCGGCCCGGAACATGTTAATGTTGCAAGAAACTGCAATAACTTAGCTTTGATTTACCAGGATTTAGGTGACTTTGAGCAAGCCAAGGAGTATCAGCAACGTGCTCTGGACATTGAACTGGACAAGCTCGGCCCGGAACATGTTAATGTTGCAACAAGGTATAATAACTTAGCTTCGATTTACCAGGATTTAGGTGACTTTGAGCAAGCCAAGGAGTATCAGCAACGTGCTCTGGACATTGAACTGGACAAGCTCGGCCCGGAACATGTTAATGTTGCAACAAGTTATAATAACTTAGCTTCGATTTACCATGATTTAGGTGACTTTGAGCAAGCCAAGGAGTATCAGCAACGTGCTCTGGACATTCAACTGGACAAGCTCGGCCCGGAGCATGTTGATGTTGCAACAAGTTATAATAATTTAGCTTTGATTTACAAGGATTTAGGTGACCTTGAGGAAGCCAAGGAGTATCAGCAACGTGCTCTGGACATTGAACTGGACAACCTCGGCCCGGAGCATGTTAATGTTGCAACAAGTTATAATAACTTAGCTTCGATTTACAAGGATTTAGGTGACTTTGAGCAGGCCAAGGAGTATCAGCAACGTGCTCTGGACATTGAACTGGACAAGCTCGGCCCGGAGCATCTTAATGTTGCAAGAAACTACAATAACTTAGCTTTGATTTACCAGGATTTAGGTGACTTTGAGCAAGCCAAGGAGTATCAGCAACGTGCTCTGGCCATTAGAGCAGACAAGCACTGGCTCAACAAATCACCAAATAAGGTACACGAAGGACTGCTAACGGACGCAAAAAACTTATTTATGGAAATTATATTTCTTCTAGATAGATTTTACGCAGTCTTTGAGGCTTATCGCGTTGGTGTTGTGTTAAAATTTAAAAGGCTGAAGTTTTCTTTCTTTTTTTTTTTTTTTCACAGCAGCATAAGATGCGTCTTAAACCGCGAGGATCGATATCGTCTTTGCATTTTTTCTTTTGCAGTTCCAATATATGAAATTCTTATAATCTTTATAAATGATTTTAATTTGATAAACTCCATAACGTTTTACTTATATTAATCATGGAATCGATGTCTCGGACGTTGGTAAGACATCTCTTAATTTAGGTTTGACTGTAACAGTTTCTGTTTACACTCTATTTCTGCTTTCCGTATCTTCAAGTTTCTTCTAATGAAAAAAACCTGTTAGTCCTTGCAGATTACTCATGAAGCTGAAAGGCATTTTTCACAATCCAAGAAAGAAGATGATGACGATGAGGATGATGATAAAGGCAGTAGTAAGAACGGTAAAGCAAAAATCATTGTTAAGTTACAAATGTCTCCTCCTGCTAACTTTTAACGGTTTTAATCAAGGGCGCATTTCTTTTAGAAATAATCCGATAACTAAAGGTTTAATCGTTGCACAATCTTACAGTCTTTGGACTTGACGCGACAAAGGGAACGTGAGTAATAACCCAGAGACGGATTCTTCAGCGTTCCAAAAATATTTGTGTAAAACGCCTGCAATAACGTAGAAAGCTCGACAGGTGTAATTTTTTTGGACCCATGGCCAAACAAACGCATTAATTGTGAATGTATAAATGCGGATTTAGATATAATCTATCACCAATCTATTGGGAGTGTGTTTTTAGTTTTAGTAAAGAAAGGCAAAATCCGCGTTTGGATGATTGTCTCAAAGAAAAGTCGTGTAGGTCAAAAGTCAGCCACATCCAAAAAGAAATTTTCAGGCAAACACAATTTCCGATTTGGGGCTGCATATCAGTCGGACAAACTACAAATGGAGTTTAACACCGCGATTTATTAAAGCCATTTTCAATTTTGCTAACCTCAAGATTCAAACATTGTTTGCCTCTTATGGTGTCAAGGAGGCTTTCTGCCCAGGCAAACCCAGTACCAAATATCTACTTTAAATAAACGAGTTCAAAGCGAATTAGGGGTTCCACTGATCCCAGGTACAATACATTAGGTGCGGTTACACTACACGTTTCCCCCAAAGTTCCCCGATTAGGGAAATAGCTTGGGTTGGGGTCACACTGGGTAATTGATCACTGTCATGGTTGCGGTTACACAGTGATGAATTGCCCAATGGGAAAAAAAAAACGTGAACCCAGTTTTGAGGTAAACGTTGTTGTAAACATTGAAGGCTTACATAATCGTATTAATAACACCCGCTCCACATTAATTAAACTTAGAAAGAGAGATTCAGTGTTAAATTTTGAGACTAAAAAGGACGACGTTAACTTCATTTTTTTTTAAAGAAAGACAAATTCTCGTTCAGAAATCAAAAGTACGGGTTTACAAAAATGTTTGCAGCGACTTCATAAGGAAATAATTCTTGAACACATGTAAAGAAAACTTACGAGTGTTTTGAGGAACTTTTAAATTTATCTAAAAGTGTAAAATACAGAAAAACATACACAGCAGTGTTCAAAATCCTGCTGAGGTTTCGCAGTCCAGTTTGGCGCTGGATTTGGCGCCAGGACGGACTCAGCACGTAAACAACATGTGATTTCTACTTTTTGGTACGTTTCAATCTCTCGTGATTGGTTGAGCCGCCTTAGGTTCTTATTTACCAGAAGAACGTATTTCGGGAACTGTCATGGGTAATTCTTTTGTTTGGATTGATGTATCCAAGGAAATTTACCCGAGGCACTGAATTTCACCTTGGGAAAAACGGTCACACAAAAAGCCGCTTCCCCGTGGGCAACAGCCATTTGCCTGTGGGTAAAATGAGTAATTTGGCCGCACCTATTTTAGGTCGCTGAAAAAGGATATGTTATGATCAACGTTTGATTTTCATCGTATCTTGTGCATTGTAAGCTTAATTACTCTTTTCTTTCACAGACAAAAGAGGTAAGAGAGACAAACACAATGATGAACAAAAAAAACAGCAGATTACTAAGAAAGGTTCAGATGCTGATAGTGGGCATGATGTGTCATCTGGGGGAGATGGTTACCTGGATTCACGAGAAGAGGATCACAGATCTGACAGCTCTTCATCTTTGGATGGTGAGATATTTTGATCCTTTGATCCCCAATATCTGTCTTTGTCTGCTGCTGTTGCTGTGATCTAGCCTGTTTTTAGCCACCCCTCCCCTAAAACATTATGGAGCTTAAGCAAAGACGTTTTTGAGCAACGCACGTCAACTGGAAGTGAGGCCTTCAATATGCATTGATGCTTATAACAAATTTGTATTGCTAATTAAATTTCTTTACTCTGATAGAGACGATATGCCCGAAAATTTGGGCACAACCACTGCCCATGAACGGCAAAAAGTTCACTTCCGGTTGATGTGCGTCGCTCTAAAACGCCTTTGCTTAAGTTCCCTAATTTGTTTAAAGGGAGTGGTTAGCTATACACAGGCTACTGTGCCCCAGTTGCATTATCTTGCCTGTCGTTTTTTTCTTCCTCTACTGTGCTTCTTCAGTTCTCTTTTGCGTTCTCTTCTTTTCTTCCCGTTGGCTTTTTTATCCCCGCGTCACCATCATGTGTAATGCATCAGTCAATTCCACTTGCGCCCTGCCTCTCCCCCGGGCTACTGCGGGCCCTTTGCCCGCCTTGTCAGTCCCCGAGGGAGGGGCATTTGCAAATTTTACACTGCCCGGGCGTCGGGCATTTGCCAACCTCAGGGCAATTCCCGAGCTTCTGACACGCACGCGGTTTCCTATCAGAATATAACTACACAGAAGGTTTTACTGGCGCAGGTGGAATTGACTGATGCATAAATAGCTAAGTTACATTAGCCAAACGAGAAGCGGGAAATATTAAAGTCAAGTAACATCTGCTATAAAGGATACTACCTTATAATGGACCTCTAATTATTTACTGCAGCTGCTCCAAAGACATGGAACGTCTTACCGGACTACATTAGGAAAGGGAAGAATTTCCATATGTCTTTTTGCTACTTTATAGAAGCGTACAGCGACTTGGTTGAGTTATCAGAGGTTCTTTCACTTTCAACTTTTATTTCCTTTTTTTCTTTATCTTTTGCTCGTTTTTAGTAATGCTAAATTATTGATGTAGCAATTGAAAGTGTCAATAATCTCAGTTATTAGAGCCGGTAGTATAATATAGACTATGTAAGTCTCATTTTTGTGTATGCACATTTGATCAAATCACTATGTTAAAATGCGCTGTAGAAGTATTAATTATTATTATTATTATTATTATTACTTGTGTAATGTGATCATCATCATTATTTATCATCATCATCATCATCATCATCATCATCATCATCATCATCATCATCATCATCATCATCCTCATCATCCTCATCAGTATTACCATAATCATTTGATAAGGATCACGGTAATACTAAAGGGTATGAGCCAAAATGTACGTTTCTGAGGAAAAACCCAATTTTCTAAATTGGGTCACTTGACACTGACCGTGCCCTGTTGATGTCACAGCCAGAATTGGCATCAAACTGTCCAAATTTTGTCACATATAAGTGCGCGCATTTTTTAAAATTACAGATTGAACACTTTTCCCTAGCACCTGCTTCAAAATTAAAGACACAATAATAAACTCCCTTAAACCAACATTATAAAGACAATTATGATCTCTTGCTTAAACCTATTCTCTTTCTTTTCTTTCTTTAAATCCTTAAAGTTGAAAATATAAATAAGGCAAGTGCTTCGCTTGCCCCTTAATAGGTCTTTACGCCCTCAGCGGTGCTAAGCGCGTTATGAGATACAAGGGAAACAAATGTTGGGTAGTTTTGGCTTCTATTTGATGCCTTTCTTGTTTTCTTGTGAAGGTGCAGAGAAGAGAAAGAAGAAGTCGGGAAGTGGCTGTCGACTTTGTAGATGTCAATAATATATATTCACATTCATTTTATTTTTGTAATTAGGAAAATTAGAGTTTTGGTATCCTTTTACTGTATGAATTTTTGCTCAAGAGTCCTCTCTTGTATAGGAGCAGAGGGCCATCAAAGGGAATCTTTATCTTTCGCTGAGATAGTCAGGCAGAGCTTAGATCTGCGTGGATATCATTTCTGGGTTCAAAGATAACCAACCAAAGACTTGCTTTCTATCATTTAGTAACAATATTTTTAAGGTAGCACATGCAAAATCCAGTTTGTAGTAATTATCGGGAAATGATAAACAAACAGAAAAAGATTTCCCTTCCACGTTGACATTGCTGGATACGTCAAATTGTCAAACCTTTCCTGTGAATTGCCAAACTGGATTTTTAACAGCACGTAAATGATGGAAAAGGATAATGTTTCAATGTAAATAATGCATGGGTTGATTTAGGGGTGGTCTCAGGATTTTCCGCCCTCCTTTTTTTCTGTGAAATTTTGCAATTTTTGCTTGAAGAATTCTCAATAATATATAGCTTGCAAGTGTCCAGCAGATCCCCCCCACTTTCTGAATTTTCTAGACCCCCCCTTTAAATGGCTTTCAGTTTTTGTTAGTATGATGTTGAAGTTGTTCATGTAAAACTCTATTTGCTTAATAGATTTATCGACAATTTCTTATTGTAAACTTAAGACCACACCATTTTCAACATGAAGCCTTACAGGTCCGCAAGGGACTTCCCACTATAATGTTGTGAAGAATTTTCTGGGTTGTTATGAAGATTTTTGTCATGTGGTATTTACTTAGCTCATTTTATGTTTGCACTTGAAGATTCACTCGTCCCTAGCAAGAGTCTCGTTATAATTAGGTTTGTATTTCAAGGTTAATCCGTTATTGTATAGACAGGTTTTTGAATTTTATTACCTTAATATAAGGGGTTTTTGTACATAATATTGTCATTCATTAAATTTGAGTATCAGTCCTTGAAGTGAGCACGTTTTTGGGTTATAGCTGACTATGTTTGTTACCTATATCAGAGTTCCTATTTCGGTTTAAGTTAGAGCCTCGTGGGTTTAGTTTTTAGGAATTGCGTTCATAACTTTCGTGGTCAGCAAGAAAAAAAAAGCATTTTATTTGAGTGTCAATGTATTTAGCACGAAAGTACTAATTGGGGACATTATTTTGGCTCCAACTGGAGACTATCCTCTGATACCCAGGGGCGGTCAGTTGAGTCGGAAGAAACGGCCGTGGCCAATAATAGACCCAAAAATTTTAGTCACTTTTGGGCAAATGTAATTTTCTCGATCCCACCATAGTTAAGGCGATGTTACATGGAACGATTCGCAAGGACGATTTTTAGCGCAACACAGCATTACAACATTGTTACGACATTATTTTGAATGGTCGCAACATTGTTCCAACCGCCGGTTGAGCAAAAGGATAAATGTGTTCGTTCTTTATAGTTATTGAGATGTTTTGACCAAATTTAAACTACCTAAATAGTACAAGCACAATTTCTGCAGTTTTTGCTGAAATGAGCATAATTTACAAAAATTAGCATGATTATTGGCATGGTTTTAGAAATATACGAGCACTGCTAGTAGCATATTATGCTACTTTTGCGAGCACAATCTATCGAGGCCTAATACAGTGTTTACGGGAAAAAAGGGGAAAACAGTGACACCATCAAGGAACAGTTACAAGCAGTGGAGACACCTCTACCCTTCAGCCTGGTAAATACACCAATATTCAATATTCAATCAACCCTAAACTTAATCCTAAAACATCATTCTTTAAAAAAAGGTAGATCCGACCCCGACCCCACGTTTTACTGACACGCTTCGCGGTCGTTTAGAAATTTAAGTATTGGTCGTTTACGATTCGAGTGAGAATAGTAGCCTATTTCTTTGTAAGAAACAAAATGTGTGACTGTCATCATTATGCTGATGACAGGACGTTTTACATCTACTCAAAACCATGTGGTCTCGATTCTTCAGCAGATCACATAAATAAAGCAGTTACAAGCTTGAGGGACTATTCTTAGAATTGCAACCTGACCTTAAATTCTTCCAAGACAAACTGGATGCTTATTTCCACCCCTCAGATGGCACGATATCACAGTTTACAAGAACGAAAACTTCCTATCGCCTCTCACCTCTAAAGCCAGGGAAAAGCGCCCTGGGGACGAGGTTGCTATTGCCTGTGGCGATACTCCACTAAAACGGATTTCCTGTACAGAGCTATTGGGTGTACGCGTGGACCAGCACCTGACCTGGAAGACGCATGTAAACCATGTGTTAAGTTCATCGTACGGGACACTGTCAGTACTGCGCAGGCTTTAAAACCTAGCCCCTTTCCATGTGAGGAAACGCCTGGCAGAGACCTTAGTCCTCTCTAAATTGAAAAGTGAACTATGCATGCTCTGTTTTCCACCCCCTCCAGCATTTGAAATGAATTGCCTCCAAGCGCTTCAAAATGCTTGCGTTGGATTTGTCACAAGAAGGTTCGCAGGAGTGGAGGACGTTGAAAAGTTGAACTGGCTTCCAGTGAATAAGAACGCCGAACTAAATATACTTAAATTAACTCACAAGTCGCTATGTGATGAAAAGTTTCCTGAATATTTTAATTATTTAATTTACACAAGGCCCGGGGGGGTACTCCCATACATTACCTATACGGGTATGTGCCGCCCAACGGGGTCGTGATTTTGAAGCTCCTGATTTACAACGGGGTATCCATTTCAGAGGCGTTTTCTAGAACGGGGTATAATATTTCGAACGCACGAAAGCTCCAGTTTAAATGTTGTAAGCAGCCATTTGAAATTATTCAAGGACAGATTGCTTTTAAAAATACGGTTCAATGCGTTAACAAGCAAACTGTTGTAATCTTTGCACCTTAGAACGGAGTATAAAAAATTAGCCCATTTCTAGAACGGGGTATCAGTTTTAGAGCGAATTCTAGAACGGGGTATCAATTTTAGGGGATTTTTTTTTAGAACGGGGTGCCAATTTGGAGTCCCGGGCGGCACATACCCACCCAAAAAATACCCAAGTGCCCCCCCCGGGACACAAGGTCAGTGCTAATAGCATACGATGCTCGATTGCGCCTGTCCTTTCTATTCCGAGAGAATCAGGAACATTTCAGCACTCGGCAGCAACTATTTTTAATAAGATCCCTGTATATTAGCTATTAGAAAAATAACTGAGTAAAATTCCTTCTGTCGTAGTGCGAAGAGACACCATTTATGTAAGCAACTTTAAGCAGCAAACACAATTGTAAATATGTATATATTCTCTTTTTTTTATATCACTTGGACCTTTTCGCTAGTGAAGAGCTATCACGCGGCTAAGCTTGAATTAGACATATATTGAAATAGGAACTCGTGTCAATGAAGTATCAGAAGTGAGTGGGAATCGCTCCTGGTTAAAAAAACTGGTTCACAGGGATATGCATCTCTTCTAGTTAAGAGAAGGGAATCAGAACTGCTTTTCATGCAGGAACAGGTTTTCTTCGGGCTAACTACAA
>CALNXK010000844.1:22500-40764 GCA_942486035.1 Porites lobata | reverse complement strand
TTTTTTCCAATAACTCGAACAATAATGCTGATGGTTGCTTTAAGCTTCATAGGCATACAAAAGTTTGTTTTTTTATTTGCACGGCTATGGGAAATTACCCCTTGATCAGTGGTATTGCAATTCGCGTTTCAGTTTCGTTTCAGTAATTTTGCATGGGTTCTTATTTTAAATCTTCGTTCTTTTTTGGAAGATTTTGTTTTCTCGACAACCTATCTGACCGATGTTCCACAGTACGATACATGTATGTGGAAAGACATATGATCAAACTCCCCACAACGATAGATTCTGTCCTGTTTGTAACTCTGGTATAAGTGAAGACGAATTTCATTTTCTCTTGCATTGTCTGAAGTATTCAATCCCAAGGGAAAATTCTACAATCAAATCCAAAACAATGTTGTTGATTCTAATCAGCTGTCTTCCAGGGAATTATTAATTAAATTGATGAATTCACAGAATTTTTCTCTAAATTCACATTTGTTAAAATTTGTCTCATTATGTAATGATTTACGTAATAATTTGTTATCAAATCATACTTTTTACTGATGACACTTGATTGACCATTGTGATCATAGCATTGTAGTCATTAGTATTAATTGTAACTTTGTCTTAAAGCTTGTAAAACTGTATCTTCATAGTCATGCAAATAAAGCTTAAATTGTTGTTGTTGTTGGCATCAGGCGTTTTTCTGACGCAAATTTGTGTATGAATCATGCATTCTTGTCATGAAGTATGTTAAAATAACCTATTCTTGCAGGTACCTGCAGGAGAACAAAATTGAAGAGCTTCAGCCTGGGATTTTTTAACTTTTTAGGAGTCATGGGTCTTGTTTCAAGTTCCCTCAAAAAACTGAAGATCTTAACTGTGTGCTCAATGCCCTCAGCTCTTGGTCTACTGACTCTCACCTAGCACTTAACCCCACCAAGACCAAGGCAGTGGTTCTGTCCACCAGTAGCCCGTTCTAGGCGTTCATATAGTAAAGAGCGGAGGTCACCGGGGAGCGAATTAAACTGTACACCGGGAAAACGGGGGGGGACGAGTGGGAGCTAGAGCGAGGAAACGCTTTTAAACATTCTTAACAAAGGGTTTTTCCGGTATACTGGATTCCAGCATACCCTCTTATTGGTCGATTATGACTCCTTCTTTTAACAGTCTAGCACTGTTGACATGGAATGAGATATTGATATTACTATTATTATCATTATTGTTATTATTATTATTATCATTATTATTATTGTCGTTGTTGTTGTTGTCGATGATGACACTGATTACTGGGTTTACTTGTCCTCCGACCATCTATTTCTAGTTTATTACAAAGTGCGACAAGTGTTATTACAAAGTGCGACAGCTTTTTTTATTACAAAGTGCGGCAAGTGTTATTACAAAGTGCGACAGGTATTACAAAGTGTGACAATTTTATTACAAAGTGCGACAGGTATTACAAAGTGCGACGATTATCACAAAGTGCGACAGTACAGACGTCGACTATCATTCATTAATAACAACTAGGCGTATTTACCTCAAGTAGATGTTTATTTGTTCATTCTGAATCACGTTCTCATCTTGTCTTCCATGATGTATCAAGGAATTATTTGAATTCTGCTGCTTGCTTCTGAAAAATGCTCGGTCCATTACACATAAACTGATTAGTTGACTTTTTCAAAACTTTCTTGGTTGAGAAATGTAAAACTCGTATGATTCTATGAGCAATAGAAAACACTCTATAAAACAATGCGATAATAAGAGACGAGATATAGACGACAATTAAATAAAAAACTAAATCTCCACGTTTCGACGGCTTCAAGTTAACGTCACGTATAATAAGAAATGAATAAAAGGACTAAATCTAAATATATGGCAAAAGAATCTATACAAGGCACGAAACTTATACTATCGACTTTTCAATTACGAAGAAAGGTGGATCGAAGTTCGATTGTTTGATTTTTGAGACTTTGTACGTTAACGAATAGAATTGCCTTCAGGTCGAGCTTCGAAAGGTGAGCTGGCAAGGAGAAAAATATACACAATGCGAGCCAAGACAAGCGAAGCACAAGATAAGAGAGCACAAGGCCACCTACAACCACGAAGGACTATGAGAAAGGCTTATCGAGAAAACGAGACCGGTATTAAACATTAAAAAAGACTCCAATCGAACACTAAAAGTGTTTACGTGACTCTTGCATGCTAATATTTCATTTCTGCCACTTGTAGCCTCATTATTGTTATTTTAAGTTTTTCCATTTCATCGCAATAGTGAAATTGTGGCTGACAATGCAAAACGTGTATTTAAAGACGATATCTAGTGACTCTTCTTCCAGATCTACTGCGATCCCTGATCCCTCAAAGACACACACAAAAAATGGCTGATCCTGATCCCATGACTTGTGACCCGGGATCCCGAGTCTATGATCCCGATCCCGGGACTGTGATCCCTGATCCCATATACCTGGTTACGACCCTGCATACTGTTATCAATCACAATAAGAGCGACTTTTCGAAAATATCGGTCTGTATAACTTTAACCAAGAGAGGATAAAGGGCTTGATTTCGCTCATTTTTGCTCATCGATAATTAACAGGTAACCAACCAGGATATACTCAGTTCCTCCAAATACCGCGTTCTTTCGTTAAAATTCGATTAGATTCATTTTGCATCACGATCGGATAACAAACTATACTTCCTGTGAAGCGGAATTTATGGCAAATTCCATCGTCTCCGTGGTCAAACTATGACGAGTTTCCAGACTATAGGCAGCACCGAAAATCGTGATTTAATTAATTAAGCGTTTATCGTGCATAAGAGATCGTGCTTTTATTTAGCCTGATGAGGTCTTACCTTTCCTTAAGGAATATGAAAGTGAATAAAAATTTAATAACCTTAAATAGATCGAGGCAAGGCATGTATTATGCTACAGGTATATTCACAGTCCATGTATTGTGCTACAGGTGAAGTCAAAATGCCGTGTTTTGCGATACAGGTGTAGTGTTTTAAAAAGTCCCTCTGCACTCGCGCTAAAATAATGCCTTCATCGTGCTTAAATTCCTGTAAAATTTGTGAATGGTCGCTGAAATAATTGCTGGCCCAATAACCGAAATAATAAATAACCGCATATCGGGAAATCCTATTTTCCACCGATTTGGAAAAAAGGCAATGATAAGCCCCTCCTTATCAAAAGTCATGCTGATGATAGGACTATTTATGACAGCCGCCGCCCTAATGACCTCTCTCAAAAAACTGAAGATCTCAACTGTGTGCTCATTGCCCTCAGCTCTTGGCCTAGTCTGACTCTCACCTAGCACTAAACCAAGACCAAGACAATCGTTCTGTCCACCAGCCAGATGTCTCGTGTTCACTCCCTTGGACAAGGAAACCAGTAGATCACTTGAGCGTGTCAATCTAACCAAGCTCCTCGGGATTCACTTCACTGAACATTTATCTTAGGAAGACTGCATGTCCACAAATTGTCAAAAGTCCTGCCACAGTGCGCTTGGCATTTTACGAAAAATTAAAAACTTTACAAGAAATACTTACCTCGCAATAACCCTCGCGAAACTCAAGGTAAGCCCTGTCCGGTTAGGAACTGGATGGGTAACGAATATCGTCTTGAAGGTCCCTACTTGTTCTTTCTTTGTTTCTTATTTCCGTATTGTCCAAACTGAAACGCACTTTGGAGAAACATAAACAAACTCGTCTGCGGAGTGAGACGTAGCGACAATTGCTCTTTTATCTCGATTTTCGATCGCTCGTATCTTGAAGCTATTACCCCAAATTTCTTTAATGTTTTCTGTTAAGTACTTCTATAATAAATATTTCTAGCCAGGATCATTTCTTGACGGCAAAAGAGGCCCAAAAACAGTTAAAACAACAAACCAAGGTACCTGGACGTCACAAATCGATCGATGACGTCACTGTGACCACCAACCCGATATAAAGTCAACTCGTGTTTCTGTCTCGCTTTGCAATCCACGCACGTTCGACGCGCGATGCGAATTTCGTCAAAATTATTAACTCTATCCGCTCGCGTAGAACAGAATCTAAGCGCAAAAACACCTAATTGAATCATAAGTCTCATCTAAAATAGACTAATGTGACACTGTCTTTTATCCACTTCCTGATTTTCTCTTGAATTACAATTTGCTGCAACTAGTCATGTCACTGCACGTTATGTTAGAGACATATATGTTTTAAAAATAGTTTGGTTTCCAATGAAGGAAAGGATAAATTTTCATTTACTTATACTTGTATTCAAGGCTTTATATTCTGACGCCTCGCCATCTTACCTCAAGATCAATGAGGTTGCCCATACGGGGCTGCTACGTTCTAAATGCCGCGAAAAGATTCACACTGTAGCAGTACTCCACGAACAGATGTTAACAGTCGCTTTTTAATATGAATAAATATGACTAATAGCCTAAGAAAAAAGTCGTATTTTGAAAATACAGAATTTAACTGTTGGTTAGTTGTTATTGTTTTCCCTTATGACGATCCATTGAGTGTGCAAGAGACAACAATTGCAAACCGGGGAAACATTTTTGGAAATTACTTCAGTCTATATCTCTCTATATGCCGCCTGACTACATTGCTTTCTCCTTTGCGAAGTTAACATAAACTTTTGTTCATAAAAAGACTAAAACTCTTCGCCCAAGCAAACGCCGAACGTTGCACTGAATGGTTTGCTTTCTGGCGTTTGCCTTCGAACCGGCGGTCTTAAATTCTTGATAAGCTGGAAGGTCTCGTTTTCTCTGGGGATGCCAACATTGATTTGTATACCTTTTCATCACATAATATGATTTCGAAACCCATTAAGCTGACGGGCTTTCTGGCTTAAGTATGCTGCTCTGACTTGAAAGCGTCGAAAGCGTTTGTATGATGTGGAAAACGTTACCAATAAAATTGTTTGGATCAGGCTCTTAGCTTTTGGGAGCCACGTGACCAGCCGCAACCAGGGTTCTTTCTCGAAGCAAGAGAGAAAACCCTGGGAACGAGGTTATTTTTGCGAGACCTGCTGATCGGATTTGTCAAGTATTTTAAAGATTAATCTGATTTTACTGCTGTTAGACTATAACGAGTTGCAGACCTGTCCCTTTATGGCTACGAAAGCCATTTAGCCCAAAAAGTTAATCTCTTGATTCCATAGGAACAAATGTATCCGCTCTTTTCACCATAGAGCTTGCAGAATTCCTAGTAACGTCGGACATACTCTTATTGTTTGCAAGTCAGTTCAAAACTATTCTTTATATAGTGTACCGTATTTTACCTCTTATATTGATGTCAATTGCTTGCCTTTGTGGCAAATGTGCAATAATTTATGTGCTTTGTAGGTCACCTAATATGACCATATGGAGGGACAAAAACGCCTTCAACACTTATAATGTATACATTATGCCAAATGGACGCTGTTTCCAGATAAATTACCTAACTTTCCATCAGTTTTTTCGTGATCGAGAAATTTAACGCTTATTATCTCAGCATCTGCTTGCAGCGCACTTAACCCTCTTTTAGGAACCAATAGTTTAGTCTTACAGTATCTATACAATTTGTCCATGTATTTCCATTCAGTTTCTTATCATTGTTTTGTTCTATTATTCTTCGTATAACCGCCATGCAGGGATTGATTATTACATGAGCATGCTGTGTTCATTACGGCCCAATATGCAGTTTGATTTAGTCTAGAATTTTGTGCATGAAACAATGTTCAGTGTCAAATACTGCTAAATATTAAATATATTTGAAACTATATGCTGACTTCAAGTGGACAAGGTCGACAATTAGTTAATGGTCTTGCAAACCGAGTACAATGTCAAGAAGCCATTTTTGATAACGCGTACGGATTTTAGGAAGCCAGGTCTGAAAACGGGTGTTAAAAAGGACATATGAAACAGGCTCGCGATTAGGAGAATCGTGAAGCACACCCCAACAAGAATTCCGAGGACGCCCCCCCTCCCCACCTCGCTACCAATGGGCAACTGAGTCAGTTTTATTATAGATTTGTTACTGAATGTTCCTATGGCTGCCTAGTTATTTAGACTAAAACTTCATTGTGGAGCAATCGCTGAGCGTCGTTTACATCGCAAGGGCCTCATAATCTTTCTATTTTTTTCAATTCCTATGGAAGCAAATGACGAAAAAGTGGCAATGGCTTCAGTGAAGGTTTTGTAACCTTGTGTTCTTAACCCTTAAATTCTTAACTGACTCGCGTAATAGCTACTGGTCATACCGTTATTAATCACAATTAAGATCAGCTTTCGGAAATATCACTCGCAATAATTTCAACATTCCATTTCGCTCATTTTTTTTACTCATATATAGCCTTTAATAAATAACCAAGCAGACTACACTCAGATTCTACAAATAGCGTGACGGTTTCAGTTTATTCTGGGAACGAGCTATGGATGATTTATCAAGTATTCGTGTATCAGCTGTGTTTCAATTTTAGCCTTGCTTAAATAGCAGTAACAAATGTACCGGCAAATCAATTGCTCGCTCAAATTGACGCCAAAAAAGGCACGGCAGACACGCGCGCATGCTTTCCTGTTGAATTTTTTTTCTTTGCGCTATTTTCCATAAATTACATTCCGCATAATTATGTCATTCCGCAAGCCATGCCTCATACCATTCCGCAAACTCATTCCGCCTTTTACCCTCACCGGGCCTGAGTTACCACACGTGACTTTGTGAGCATTGATATGCATGAACAAGCGATTCAAGTTACGGCAGCAAGCTAAAAGAACGCAAAGCGAGGATCTATGGCGAGAGTTTAAGAAAGCTAGAAACGAGGTTACCCGCCAGCTAAGAACGGCAAAAGCCTTGTACTAGAAGAATTAATTTGCAAAAACTCAAAACAGCAGAGATTTTTGGAACCTTGTAAAGAAAGGTAAGAGGCAGGAATGTAAACAAAACACTATTGGCCCCATTAGAGATGGTTAAGATAACATCATCTTGGAGGACAATGTAAAAGCCACTCTTATGAATGATTATTTTTCGACTATTGGAGAAAAACTAATGTCCAATCTTCAACCAACACAGGATCACTCAACCATACATCATATCTATAGGATCTCTCCCACATTCCCCGGCCGCACTACCCCACGCTCCTTAAGGATATATTAACCATCAACCCAAGAAAGGCAACAGGCCCTGACTTTTTTTTTTCCCAGAGATCTCAAGCGGTGCGGTGAATCCATCATTAGAGGCCTCCAACCATTATTTAAACTTTGCCTTGTGCATTCCAGGGTGCCCTCCTTGTGGAAGACATCACGAATGCACACTTTATAAGAAAGGCGATTCCACGGATAAAAGCAACTACAGGCCACTTCAAGTGCTACGCATCCCTAGTAAAATCTTGAAGGCTACAGTTTGCCGAAACATCGACAACTTTATCAACGAAAATGGCCTTTCCAATAAAAATCAATGGGGGTTAATAAAAGGGAGATCGACGGAAGGACTGTTGACACACTTGAAAGAGAAATGGAAAATAGCCCTAGATAAAGGAAATGTAGTGGGTGTTGTATTCATCGACTTCAAAAAAGCATTTGACTGTGTCTCGCACTCAATACTCTATCTAAAGCTTCAAGCCCTAGCGTTCAGTGGCTCTGCACTGAAGTGGATAATAGACTATCTTAAAGACCGGAAACAGTTTGCTGTTGTCAGAGGATGTAAATCACAACTTAATGCTCTGAAATGTGGCATCCTACAAGGATCCCTCCTGGGTCCAAGACTTTTCTCCTTTTAACGACTTGCCTTAAAGAAGGGGAAATAGATATGTATGCAGATGACACAACATTATTCTACACAGGCCCCTCAGTCGATGTAGTGTGAGATGCACTAAATCGCATACTGGGGGATGTAAATACCTGGTGCAGAAATAATAAGTTAACTATCCATAGTGGGAAATCAGAGGTCATGGTACTCAATAGAAACAGCTTTTGTGGCTCCCTGAAACCAGTTACACTCGGAGATAAGATCTTAAGTTATGTTTATTCAACTGTCTGCTTGGGGGTAGTCATTGACTCTAAATTATCCTGGCAGCCTCAGATCACCGCTGTGTGTAAGAGCTTTAGTCGAAAAGTCAAAAATCTAAAGCGATTGAGGGTCCTACCCAGGAGGGTCCTGGAAGCCATTTACTTTAGAAGCATTGTTCCCAGCGTTACATATGGCGTGCTAGTCTGGGGAACTTGTACCCTCTCCTGTTATGTGATGTTGAACTGATCTACTTAAGAGCACCTACCTTGAAACGCATTAAGTTAACCTCACTCATGTAATCAGCCTATTATGGCTTAATACCTAAACCCATCTGTGACTTATTTCACAAAACTGAGCAGCGACCCTATAACCTAAGAAGAAGGGATGGATTTAAGGTACCAAAGTACAATTTATTACTCCATGGGAAGAACATCCTTATCCTACAAAGGGCTTATTGTGTGGAATATCCTGCCCGAGTCATATAAACTTTCTGATAGCCATGCAAGTTTTAAGAAAAAGATCAAAACAGACCAGGCGCTACTAGATAAATTAAGTTTCGAGAAGAAATCATGCCTGATTACAAATAAGGATGATGATTTCTATTATTTTTGAACAATTTATTCATTTACTTTTTAGTTACAATAGATTACAATGGACATAGTAATCTTTTTTTAATCAATCAATGTTCACGTCCATACTTTTAATTGTTTGCATACCTCATACTTGTATATATCCTAGTTAATGCGACTAGATCTTAATGTTTTAGGCAGGTCCACATCAGCCTCTGGCTGACTTCTACCAACCTGCGTTAACAAATAAAGCTATCTATGTATGTATGTATGTATGTATGTATGTATTATTAACGTTTAACGGAAGTACCTAGAATTCGGAACTACTGTAAGTTCTTTGCTGTTTGCATAATTAAGCAAAAGGGTTAAGAACTGGAGAGAAATAAGCACTTTTCGCGTGCCCTTAGTGTTGCTAACAGTGCTTCTAAGACTAAACAATGCGTGCGAGAAACAAGATTTCCATTTACTTTATCAAGTGTTCCATCCCTGGTTAAGGCTCGTACTTGTGCCAGAGACCCCGTGCAACAGCATTTCTTCTGTATCCCATGCGGTGTCTCCACTGAAACACACGTATGGCATGCATATAGCACAGGAACATACCAATTTCATGAACTCCTGCACATCAACCATAACACATTTTGTTGAACATTCTACGCGGCTGTATGACTGTAAAAGTTACATTTTGAATAGCATTTACAAACTGGTGACCCAAAATGATTTTGTATTCATACATATTAACTATCATTTGTTTTCCTGCAGGCTGTTGAACGACAACGAGCTCAAGACGCTTCCGTCAGGGATATTTTCAGGTCTCTCTTCCTTGGGGTATTTGTAAGTAAACAACGCATTTCTTCGCTTATAAATCCATACGACTCTCCTCACAGGATATAAAAGCCTCTCGTGGTACTGGCGCGCAAATTAATAAGAGCGGATTGATTATCTTTAGGATGTCGCTATTTATTTTCGCTTTTTGCTTACTTTTTCCACAAATTTTTCTATATTTTGAGGTAGGTCTTACGAACCGAGGCGAACGCCAAGGCTAATAACACTTACCGAGACCTTGATTAAACCGGATATCACAAAAACCGAATTTAATAATTGTTTTATTATACATTGTTTTAAAGAGAAAAATAGAAATAGAGAAACACATCGTCGCACGGACCACAGTTTGACATTGCTCTTGGAAATCATGCATTGGGCGGACAATCTACATATTAGTCAGTTACCTGCTAGCAGATAACTATCAAATCTGTAGGTTGCGCTGATTCCAAAAATTAACTGAAGGCTTTTATAGAATGAGAAGAAAGATGGTGAACACTATGTATAACAATTCGTATTATTAGTGCTACCAATAAAGTGCATGAGTGTTTTTGTTGTTGTTTTTGTTTTGTTTTGTTATGAAACTGTGATGTGCTGGGGTTTCACGTAATGAAAGAAAGCGAGCCGAACAGTAAAACTCAAAACAAACTTGAATTCGATTTCCGACCAAACACATGGCAAAAACGAACCAATTGTGCACGAGCAAAGTGCGGGATATAAAAGAAACAGCAAAAAATGGTGGGAAGCAAAATCTATGACAACGATTAAGATTAACGATTAAGAGCCGTTGTAGGTAACTATCGAGAATCCGGCGACATGCAGTTCAAAAAATTCGAATTTTTTTTTTTCTTTCCCCAAAAGACCCTTTTGGTATACTATTTTCAAACACCGTGGCAATATTCGAAAGTTCTCATTAGCGAAGCCCCGTTTTGCGAAAAACAGGAAAGTTTAATTTCGGATTAAACCTGGAAATTATGCAAATTGGGGCATTTTCAAACCGCTCGTACGAAAAAACGAAAGGAAATCTATACATTATCCTTACAAGGTTTAGTAGAAATTTCTCAAAGTTACTTTCAAGCTATATTTTATCTCGATTTAGGATTTTTTTCTATTTCTTACACCCGTGCAAAGAAAGTAATGTTTCGTCATTTGTTAACACCGTGAATTTCACCACTTTTCAGAAGATAATAGCATCAAGGGTGTATTTATATATATTTAGCGCTTGTGCCGAAAATTGTCTTTTGAAAAAACATACATTCTTCCTGTGTGTCATACTAAAAGCCTTTTTTGGCCCGCCAAAATTAAATCGAGCGCGCTAGCCGAAAATATATCAAGTCCACTTTAATTTACGATTTCTCCGTTCTTATAATTTACTCAGCTAACATTGCTAGTAAGAGCGATGTTTTGGCGTCGTTGACTGCGCACTTTACAGTGTGTAGTGCTTTATATTTAGATCATAGTTATTTGTCTGATCGTTACCACGGACAGTGAAAGTAAACGGTGGCGTGAGCTTCATTATGGTGTTTCCCAGGGTAGTGTCCTCTGACCTTTTTTATTCCTACTTTATACTTCACCCTTGGGTGATATTATCAGACACCAGTCAAGTTGCCCTTCATTTGTATGCCGATGATACGCCTCTCACCTCTGAATCATCCTCTGCTGAACTGGCAAAATTAGCGGTAGAAGACTACTGTGTGCGAGATATCGATGCTTGGATAACAGTAAACAAGCTTAAGATGAACAGGGACAAGACAGAACTAGTTGTGCTAACTGCTAGTCATCGTTTTTGTAACCTTCGCCCCTGACGTCAATTTAAGTTTGTGATGAGGCGATTAGCAAGTCATCGGTAGCTACAATACGCGTCACAAATCTTGGAACACTTGTGTGCGTTTCCCCTTCCCCAATGTTAATTTGGGTTATTACAGTCGTCTTAGTACTCCAAAATACACGTGGCTCAACGTTGAGGAAGGAGATGGGCACTTTTGAGTGAGAACAAAATAATTTAATGTGTGAAGAGTGAATGTAAGAAATTTAAGAGAAAATTCATTGGAAAGGGTTTCTTTTTCCACGATTTGTAACGAGTACTGCAGAAACACTGGTGTTCTGTGTGATCATTCAAGTCGATGAAATATCTTCTTACAGTCAGCCGTATGCAAGGCAGGCCTCTACCACCTTCTACCACCTTCGAAACATTAGCCGCATAAAGAAATGTATCAGTCGCCATACCGCGGAAATACTTGTGCATGCTTCCATTACTTCCCGATTGGACTTCTATATTTCACTTCTGTATGGACTACCGAAATAAACTATCAAGATACTTCAGCATGTTCAAAATGTAGCGGCCAGAATCCTTTATTCGCCTACACCTAAACATGAACATTTCTCAACAGTATTACAGGAAATGCATTAGTTTCCTATAGAAGAGCGCATAACTTTTAAGATTCTTTTTATGACCTTTCAAGGTTTAAATGGCTTAGCCCCTCCATATTTGTCCGACCTAGTTACGAGGTATATTCCTCGGCGTCTGCTTGTTGTCCGATATAATCTGCGCAACTGTGGTTTCCGGTCTTTTCTAGCAGCCTCTCCACAGTTGTGTAATGATATGCCACTAGAAATTAAATCTTGTGAGAGTTTTTAGGAAAAACTTTAAGACTTATCTCAAAGTGTTTAATTGAATGTGTTTTTTTATCAGTTAGTGTTACTATTTTTAATTCGTTTTTATTCGTTTCAATTTAATGTAATTTATGAGCAATATTTGTAATATTTTAAACATTTCTTGGAAAGCGCCATTGGGTATTGCTGGAAATGGCCCTATAAAAATTAAGTATTGTTCTTATTATTTGACTATAAGGAGGAGATTAATGCAACTTATCAAAATCGCCTACCTGTCAACTCTCCTAATTTCGCCGAATCCCTCTCTCCACCTTTAGAACTTAGACAACTTGCCTTGTATTTCTTATCCTCAAAAACGCATCGCTCTACATACGCAATCAATACTTCGCAATCGTTCTTTGAGCGTGTATGGAGTACTCAATCATGCTCTAATAAGAAGTCACAATCCTGAGTATTGTGCTTCAGGTGTAGTGGCTTTAACGTGTTTCTTATTTCGCGCTTAAATGGTACATTTACAGTTCTTAAATGGTGCCTTCAATAGTGCCTCCAAGACAAAGACACAATGTTGAAAATGGAAATTAAAGTACGATAATCGAGCTTCTATGAACGGTTACATATCGTGCATTGATAATCAAACGCTTTGAAAGCCATGAACATTCCGTCAGTCAATTTTGAGCTTACAAGAAATCTTTAAAAGTTTTGTCTATTAAGCGTTATTTAAGAGGTAAGTGAGATGTGAGATCACTGACAAAACTTACAGTCATTATTTAAAAGTATGATAAAATAGCGTCCTTTAACGACTCTACAGTTCTTTAACAATGATTTTAATTCCTCATCGAACTTAAAGCTAAAATAGCCTGCGTAGCCAACCCGGTCTCTTTTTAGGGCGAAGGGAGGGTGTTCCCCTCGCTTGCCTTTCGTCCCCCTATATAAAATAACCAAGAAAGTTATCGGCACCAATGCCACGCAGGTTAAAGCTACAACCAAAACCATGTACTCATTGTAATGCATATCAATTGCACCATAATGACCTTATAGAAAATCAACTTTCTATGTACGAGTTTAGTAGAAAGTGGTAACAGGAGTTTAGTAGTAACAGTATAGCGTTATACTTGTTAAGTTTTACAAAAAAGTGGTTACCAATGTCGTGCAAATGGCCTTCACGCAAGTTAACAATTATTCCTCCAGCCCGAATGGGCTCTGAGTCAATACGGCCTCATGGGCTATTGACTCAGAGGTCATGAGGGTGAGAGGAATAATTGTTTTAATAAAATCCAACTAGTTGGTAAAAAATATCGAGAATAAAAAAATTGTAGCTAGTTAAAGCTAGACTTTAATCCTTTTTTGCCTCCAAAAAGCGCGCGCTTTTCGCTACTAGTGGGCTATAACATATAGCCTAGTAGTAGCTCAACCAATCAGAACACAGCATTGATAATAAACCACTAGTTGGATTTTCCTAAAATGAAATATATATGTTTACTTTCAAAAAAGCTAGTTCCCTTGATCAAAACGTACTGCACATGTAAGTAGCCCAAGTTCTGATTAAAAGTTCCATGGCTTGTAGATTTCTTTTTCAATGAAAGAGGCAACTAAGCATCGTGACGAACTATTTGATGGTATTTATTCAGAAAACACAGAAGAAAGCTATGTCGGTACTTCCTTTCCCCATTCCAGTCAACTCTTGTGCGTGATCCACGTTTACGGCCTGAATTTGTTTTCAGGCTTTCTTTTCGCAACTGCATGCATAAGTTGCGTTTACAACTGCGATGACCTTCCTTCAAATAATTCTTCACTCCGCAGTTCACATATATGATTTTCATATATTCATAATTTCATCATTATCCTTTCACGGATTTATTACGAACCAACTTCAACGACCTACTCCCAGTTGGCTTGTCAGCTTAATTGGTAGAGCGCTGCCTACCGACAACGCAGAGGTCAAAAGGGTTCGAATCCCGTAGAAGACTGAATTTTTTTATAGGGCTTGCTTTTCGCAACTGCATAAGTTGCGTATACAACTGCGATGATCTTCCTTCAAATAATTCTTCACTCCGCAGTTCACATATATGATATTCATATATTCATAATTTCAAAAGTGAAACTTGTTTCAACCAATCAGAAGCACTCTGAGTAGTGACACCTCATTGGTCATCCTCTGTTGATCCTCGCGCGTTAGTCAGACGTCGTTTCTCGGGGGAGCCAGTAGTGGTCGGCCATTCTCAGGCCAACAGACAATCAATATTAAAATTTTCAACACACTGTTTTTTTGTTGAGGGATATTTAGTCAGCTTCAGAGGGTGTTACAAACTGACTTATTTCCTCAAAAAAATTTGAAATATAAAAATCTAAAAACTAGAACTATTTGCCGAATGAATTTTTGCATTGTGTGCGTGTGTGTGCGGAATTTGAAAAATCAATCATTGCTTTAAGGTGTCACTGGGCTAATGAAGCTGATTAAAGCATTTAAACAAATGTTCCTTAAAGAACGGATGATATAACCGTAATTATTATTTTGGTACAGATAATTAAATCGTAGCGGCAAGGCATTTTCACATTATGGTCTGGGGCTGATACATCTTACTCAAAAATAAGGAACATGTGTAAAAACACTTTAGCATAAGAATACATCTGCATCCTTCTATTGATCCCCAGCTGTACCCCAGTACTAGAACTAGAGGTACCTTCCGGCAAGTGCCAACGAGGCGAATTCGTTTATCTTTTGTGGAATGTGCATATTCAGATCTTCGCGATATTTTTTTCCATAATTTTGAGGTTTAAAATGGACTTCGCTATAGAAAGGATGGCACCCAACTAGAAAACAACAACTTTGGCACATATGTGCATGTATGAATAATAATGAGCAGCCGCATCTTTTCGGTCTCTGTGCTTCTGCCCTCTTTGCTCTTCGTTGGGCGAATTTATACCAACCACACGTATGTCAGCTCATTCCTAAAGTTTGGACACATAACTGGGCGAATTTTAACTACATCAGAGTCGCTATTTATGTCTACAGATGGAGTTTTTGGTTCTCGATCTGCGGTAACTTCGTATCTTGATGTCGTGTTCGACCGGCCCTTTGGCCAATAGCGCTGAATTCTTGTCTAATGATCCAATGTCTGCTTTACTTGGATGGAATTAACATAAGAATGGAGCGCGCCATCACGGTGGGCTTAACAGTCTTAACACTTCATTCTTTCATGGAAGCTCGAATCAGGCACTGTGAAATATTCATACCGTGGTCTCGCCTTCTGGTATTGACACTGAATGGGAAGCCAGCCAGGAATTCCTGCCACCACTGACACAATTAATCACAAAGTGTAAAATAGCCTGCGCGCAGACGAAATTAAACTCTGGTTAACTCCGTCTGCGAAACAGCGCCGAAATCCTTGTTCTTGACTTCCAGCTGTGTACCCAGATTTGAGTACGCGCCACGATTAGCCAGTTAAAAAAGGCCTTTGTTTTGTTTGTCGTGATCGCCAATCAGATTGAAGGGGAATTCGAAACGCACTTCCGGTAATTCGATGAGTCCGTTGGGGGTCCAGAACAAGGATCTCTGCGCTGCTTCGCAGACGGTACTAATCAGAGTTTAGTTATCGTCTGCACGCAGGCTAAGTGTAAAAGAGCAACAAAAATCACCAGAAAGATCAAAAGATCTAAAGAAAGTCATTGTTACTACCTCAACTCGGTTGTCACAGATCGTCTTGTTCTCGCCGGCTGGTGACGTGGAAACAAATCCCGGTCCTGATAACGCAAACATGAACTGGAAGGAAAAACTCAGTGCAAAATATTACAGTCAAGAAGAGTTGTTTAGCATATGCAATAAAACTATACGGCTAAGCCGAAAGGAATTGACATGCAATCTATGTTCTGGATCTTTTCATTACAAATGCGAAGCGAGAAAATTGAAATTAATGTTAACCTTTGGAATTGTAGGTACCTGCCACTATCTCCCACACCATGCCTTGTTTAAGGAATCTGCAACCACCCCAATACGCGTCGTGTAAGACTGCAGCTGTCGACAATCCCAAGAACACCCTAGCCTTAATGACAGTCTGTTACCAGGACCACCTATTCTTAATGAGTTAACTGCTATCCTACCCCGATTCCCCCGCTGTACGTTTGGTTTTGCAACTGCATGATACTGAGAAGGCTTTCGTAAACATCAGTCTTGGTGAACAAGATAGGGATGCTACACGCTTCTTCTGATTGAGTTACCTCAGTGACCCTAACAGCCCCTTCCAAGTTTACCGCTCCAAGGTTATCTCCAACCATTGACCATAGATAACCAACAAACCTATCAGCACCATTTCCAGGCTCACCTACGTCAAACCCTTCGTCCTGCGGTTTGTGCTCAATACCAGAAAGCAGAACAAGAACAAAGGAGCTCTGACAACACATTCAAGAACTGGCTCATGCCCAGAGAGAATGGATCAAGAATCGTCAGCAAGTGAGTTACCACAAGGAGATCTCCAGTATGCTCTCCAAATCTACGCCAAAAACCACTAGTTCGACAGCTACTCCTCTTTTTAGATAATACTAATGTTATCCGTATCGGCAAGAGGGTTCACAATGCGCTAGTTTCCAAATCTACCAAGTTCTTATTCCTCAGACATCAGTGTCACGCATGTTAATCAATTATATGCATGTGCGAATTTTCACACTGAATCTCGTACGTCTGAGATATTGGATTCCTGCTGGACGCTAACATGTCAAGAAAGCAACATCCTGACCCATCTCTTCTTCCAAAGAAAAGACTCACTCAAGCAGAACCATTTACAGTCTCTGACGTAGACTTTACAAGAGCTTTATACATCCGCGAAGCTGTAGCCGAAAAGAGAGATTACATCTGCTTCTTGACACGTGCTACAACAAGAGTAGTCTAACTTGTAGTCGTTACAGATTTTTCGGTACAAGCCTTCGTTCTCGTGTATCGAGGATTTGCTGCCCGAAGGTCTGTCCCCCAACAAACGATATCTGATAATGTTTCTACGTACCTGTTAGCTGCTGAAGAGGTAACCGCACTGTTTCCATCGCAGATATTAAAAGCGTCACTGAGCAAACAGGGTGTAGATTGGCGCTTCATACCGAAAAGAACACCTTAGCATGGAGGATTCTGGGAAAGGTTAATAAGTGTCACCATTCAGGGCTTTTCAGGGATAATTTACAACACTGGTTGCAGGACTTTGCCAGACTGCTTAAGGTGCAGTTTACAAGTAATGAAGGAGTGAGTAATGATGCCCCCATACATGATGAGTATGAAAGTGAGATATACTCCAAATAGCGGGTGTCGTCGAGTTGTCTTCTTGTTGTTCTTGCTATGTTTAAAGACAACAGTTCGCCGTGAAACGAGTAAAATGTTCCGCCCTTTTGTACTCACTACGAAAACAACTCAAACTCGTCCCCAGGTCTTCTCAGTTAACGGTTCAATAATCTGTCAATTCTGTAGCACGATTGACGTCATTACATTAATAGGTGAAACAACAACACCGTCATTTTTTATTGTTATTTTATTTCCATGTTGACAAAACTTTCCCTTAAGGTGGCTCCGTAATTAATACAAGAGCATTTAGCTGTGACAAATTTTCCGTCATAACTTTTTCGATTTTAACGCGATGGCTGCGAGACTTTGCAAAGAACAACAGATATCATTCGGCAATAATACCAAATATTCCGATTTCATTGATGGTAAATATTTCTTGAGAAATTAGCGCTTAAAAGGACAAGAAAATCGTGTGTAGTAAAAAATTTTGCTGATATTTTTTACTGAAATTTCTGGTATCGGCTTTAATTGATATAATAAATATGCCAGAGGAATTTCAGAAAAATCGTTGGAGCAGAAGTCCGTAACTAAAAGTCGCTCAAAATTCAGCTGTGAAATTGTTTTGGAATTTCAAAAATAAATTACTATCAGGTAGAAGGAGCCACCAGTTTGAATTTTCGGGACAAGTAAATTCAACGTTTGCTAATTCTTAAAACAAAAGCCGATTGCCTATCGTGCTATTCTTTAAAAGGTACTTTTTAGTTTTAGAAGCACTATAAATTGCTCCAAACCTTGCTCTGAAGTAGAATGACTTGTTCTTCGACAGTTTTAAAATATCCCTTGGCAGTTTTGGCTCAAACTCCTGCTGCATACATTTTGATGTATTGCAATGCATTTTCAACGACTTTTACTGCTGTTCGTTGCTTCCAACTCAGGAAAAAAGTATTGAGATTGGACGCTACCTCGTATCAGAGCTCAGATAGAACTGTCCAGCACCTTTGTTTATGACTACAAAATGAGCACGAGCGGCAGTTCTGCGAGGAA
>CALNXK010000844.1:10000-17500 GCA_942486035.1 Porites lobata | reverse complement strand
TTGCTCAGGCGTCTGTGTATAAAATGTTTCAATACCAGCAATTCACGATTCTGCGTCCGACGAGTCACTCATTGTCGAGCTTTTTACAAATAAGATCTTTCTACAGTTAACCTTTCCAGGTATTTTTTCTTTCAGCTGTTAACCGTCAGATTCGAGACGTTCCTTTTTCACATCACTTCTTTGTGGCGTGATAGTGGTGGGAAGCTGTCTTTTGCTTCGATCTTCCACAGTCTCTCAATGTAAATCTTCCTCGACAATAGTGTTGCTTACAGCTTTCTCGATGAAACTGTACAGTTGAGCTGCGTTTCTAATTTTGCGAGCACAAGGTCTGCAGACCCCTTCTGACAAGTTTTCGTTTCTGGTTAATCGCAACCCAATAGACCTGCAACAATGAGCTAAATTCAACCCCGCACTTTCAACTCTTCCCGACGCCGAAAATAAATTTTCAAATGAGGCTGGTCCTCCCCCTGAAGAAAAGTTAACTCCACAAAATCTAAAACTGCTATTTTTTTAACGTTTACATTAGTTTTTTTGTGGGAGTCGCGGCGCCGACATTCTGTTGCGAAGATTTTCTCATGCTCTGCAGTTACGAAACGGCCCTTGGCGATACATTCCCACGTGAAGTCAGTCATACAGAAAAGCGTACACCTAATTCTGATTGGTCGTTGAAGTGACAGCTGGGATAATTGAAATAAGGAGCGAAATGCAAAAGACGCGGCTCTTGTAGTTTACGTTCCCTTCTTCTCTCTCTTACCCCGCCCCCCCTTCCTCCCACCCCCACCCTTTAACGCCTGATTTACTCTTACTTTGCCGTAGGCGGGAAAGGTGCTCAAAATGCATATTTTCATCCCAGCACATCCCCACATCTTCTAAATAAAATATCTTTTCAGACCAACCAAGGGAAGGTCCAAAACCATAGAAACAAAAAAAATATGTCGTGATTTAAGCGACTTATCATTACAGCCGATCGACGAAATATGCCTATTTTCTGTTTAATATGACTGTTTACAATACACGATGGAAGGTCGTAATGCAAAGCGCAATAACATAACATAATAATTCATTAAATCAGGGTCGTAACCAGGTATATTTTTTCATCGCTGATCCCAATTTTTAGCTCCAAATTTTGATCCCTGATCCCAAAATGTAGCAAAATTTGATCCCTGATCCCACGTAAATTTTATGATCCCATAGAGTGATGTGTTCAAGTTATGTTTCCCCGACGTCGACTATCATTCATTAATAACAACTAGGCGTATTTACCTCAAGTAGATGTTTATTTGTTCATTCTGAATCACGTTCTCATCTTGTCTTCCATGATGTATTAAGGAATTATTTGAATTCTGCTGCTTGCTTCTGAAAAATGCTCGGTCCATTACACATTAACTGATTAGTTGACTTTTTCAAAACTTTCTTGGTTGAGAAATGTAAAACTCGTATGATGCTATGAGCAATAGAAAACACTCTATAAAACAATGCGATAAAAATAGACGATATATAGACGACAATTAAATAAAAAACTAAATCTCCACGTTTCGACGGCTTCAAGTTAACGTCACGTATAATAAGAAATGAATAAAAGGACTAAATCTAAATATATGGCAAAAAAATCTATACAAGGCACGACACTTATACTATCGACTTTTCAATTATGAAGAAAGGTGGATCGAAGTTCGATTGTTTGATTTTTGAGACTTTGTACGTTAACGAATAGAATTGCCTTCAAGTCGAGCTTCGAAAGGTGAGCTGGCAAGGAGAAAAATATACACAATGCGAGCCAAGACAAGCGAAGCACAAGATAAGAGAGCACAAGGCCACCTACAACCACGAAGGACCATGAGAAAGGCTTATCGAGAAAACGAGACCGGTATTAAACATTAAAAAAGACTCCAATCGAACACTAAAAGTGTTTACGTGACTCTTGCATGCTAATATTTCATTTCTGCCACTTGTTGCCTCATTATTGTTATTTTAAGTTTTTCCATTTCATCGCAATAGTGAAATTGTGGCTGACAATGCAAAACGTGTATTTAAAGACGATATCTAGTGACTCTTCTTCCAGATCTACTGCGATCCCTGATCCCTCAAAGACACACACAAAAAATGGCTGATCCTGATCCCATGACTTGTGACCCGGGAACCCGGGTATATGAATGTATTAAGTATTTTAAACTTTTGGTGACTTTTAACACAATAGAACATCCGTCCGATCGAGTCGTCTTCGCTGTGTACACAAAACTGATATCACATGATGGCTCCCCATTGTCACGCGTTCCTATATCTGGAATTGTTACACCGCGAAAACATTTTTTGCTAGACTGCGAGCAGTCTCTTTTCTTTGCAAAGTTACTGCACGCGAAACCTAACCACGCAAGCGGCGAGGCCGCTTGTCGCGAGAAACGAGGGCGTAAGCCCGAGAAGAAAAAATAAGAGACTGCTGACTCTGTTTTGTTCTGTCTGGGGACAACAAAGCTGTCAAGGTAATTTAATTAATCAATTAAAAGTTTTATTACTGAGATTACCGCTTTGTTCGCTATTGTTTGCAATTGGTTGTGACGTGTGACTACTTTTATTGCTTGCAATCTCACCACGGACCAGTTAATGATCTGTCAAGAGCTGTGCAATTGACCAATCGGTTACTCCGTTTCTGGGCTGACGGAGGGTTTGTTTACTACAAAAGAGTCAGCAGTCCGTCTTTTCTCGTCTCGTCTCAATCCCTAAATCATAATATAACATCGTAGTTTGCAATCGCGCTGGATGAGATAAGAACTGGACGGATTTTAAGACAAAAGGCGGACTGCAAGTAGTCTAATTGTTTGCTAGTCTGACTAAAATTGAAAGGCAGTAAATTATTTATCAATAGAGTATACTATTACATTTCTTGCTGTTTTCGTTGACAATCTAAAAATAAAGAATCATGCATGCATAATTGCCTAGTGCATTAACAATAGCAGCTTTTTAGTTTTCCAGAACAGGCTCCTGTCCATTCAGGTTAGCATTTTTAAAACAATTGGTTGTCGCTATGAGCTTTCACCTTGTTTTGTTTTATGTTTGTCGTTCATGTTTGCATTTGTTATTTTTAAAATATATTTCATATTTCTGGTAGCCTGTGGTATTAAACTGACGAGTACCTTTCTTCAGGTTTTATCAAGCTCCCCGACTCAGGTTTAGCCCCGGGATGACTATGAAATCTACTTTTGAGGCAGCGGACCCAAGAAGGCCACACATCTGGACGATTTTACGGAAAGATAAGGGACAGTTAATGGTCTAGTGGCCCGCAAGCAAACATCCCCCCTCGCTATTATTCTGGAGCAAATATATTTATAACTGGCATACTGGTTTACCTCGTTTAGCGCTTTCGATTTCTTTCATAATCACTAATATATAGATTCAGATAGGGCTAAAAGCGCAGCCCTCGTTGATATACTTGGAGTTGTACTCCTGCAAATAATAAAATCGTGTGATTGTAACCTGCCACGGCAACGAGAATTGCAAAAAAACAAAATAAAACATCAACAATAGGTCTAATAGACTTTTTTACCGATACGGCGACCATATTGAATTAATTCGATTTAAAGGGGCTATGTCAGCTGGAGAGCATGCGCTCTGAGGTTATGCAAATTACTTTCAACTCTCAAAATTCTATTGTTTTTAACGCGTGACTTTCTCCATGTTCTCTGTCACGTCCAAGGCTCTGAATTTAGAGAGGTTAACAAGCGAAATGGGTTTAGATAAGGGATATTTCGATAGAATTTACGGAACGTTTCTTCTCTGGTTAAGCTAGATCAAGAATAAAATTGTGACGACAATTTTACTTGTAGTTTTGGAGTAAAAACGCATGCCATTCATAAAATAGTGCGCAAACAAAAATTCAACAACAACATATTGTCTTATTCAACAAAATAAATGGAAGTTGTATTTTACAAACGAGCTACAAAAGACGCTAGACCGAAGATAAAGACCAAGACTGTTTCAAATCATTAACAATTAGACTTGTCTGTAGCTAGTGATTTTATAATTTAGATGCTGATAGAACAAGAGACATCAAGTCTTTGTTTTGATCTTAGGGAAACATACATTATCGCGCAAAATTGTTCGATCGTGCCGAATCACTGCGACGTCGGGAAAAACAGAACCAAGCATCATTGGTATACTACTCCACTATAAGCAGTCCGTTGATAAAAAGGGAACGTAAACTCTGCTATTTTCCAAAAATATGCTCGAACACAAACAGTTCAAAAACATGGCATTTACAGGATCTAACTCGTCCTAAGGAGCCTCTCTAAGTCCGTTGAGAACAATCTGGACGAGCAAACGGTCGTGTTTATCTTTGCCGTGAATCCAGATTAATACAAGAAGGAATCTAGCCGAATTTTATAGTGTTTCCTTCGCCAGGAGTTTAGTTTGGTCACGAAACTCATGGCCTGATGCTCTTGTAATCGTTTACCAAAACAGCCGCCAACTCGATAGCCGCTTCATTATATGTCCACATACTTTGAGCACAAGAAAAATCCAAGAGCCAGCAACCTCTAAAATAACTCAATAGAAAGATTCTGTGAACTATAGGAAGATTCCATCAAAGATTCCATCACTCATTGCATTGCAGAGTAGCCGTCATTAACTCTGCCATTACATCGGCCGCTGATAAGAGGACACAGTAAATCCACGTAAAAACATTCCACAGGCAAACAATTTTAAAATAACGCCAAAAAATTATTCTGTAATCACCATAGAACGATTCTTAATACAAAACTTCGCTAACTATCGAACGATGGCTGAGATTTAGACAGATAAAAACAGCCTTCCAAAATCTCCGACAGAACTTGAAAAAGACGGGCCAACTTTTTCAAGTTTGTTTTCATTGGCTCGCGCATGCGTGTGGGGTGACATAGCCCCTTTAAGGAGTTTTATAGGATGCTGTACTGTCGCAATTTGTAATAATCATCGCACTTTGTAATACCTGTCGCAATTTGTAATAAATCCATCGCACTTTGTAATACCTGTCGCAATTTGTAATAAACCGTGTCGCACTTTGTAATAAAAAAGCTGTCGCAATTTGTAACAACTGTCCATCGCACTTTGTAATAAACTAAGCTGTCGCAATTTGTAATAATTCCATCGCACTTTGTAATAATTTTTTGAGAGTGATTCAAATCACTTCGTCAGCATTAATATAATGCCAAAATATGCATGGTACTTCATAAACAAAGATGATGACGTCTGATAGCACGTAACATCTCCGTAACGTTTTCTTTGGTCAAACATGCATGTCTTCCGCTATAACGTTTTCTGCCTTGATTAATCACGTGACCAACTAGAAACACTTTATGAAAGACATGAAACTTCCTGTGACATATCATCAAAAAGTTAAATAACAAAAGCAACATTTAACAACAGAAAATTCATGAATAACCTGGCATTCGTCGTCCAAATCCATGTCTGCTTGCCACGTGACCAGCACGTGAAGTCTTCGGGGGATAATCCTATATATGAATGGGCTAGATAGGTAAGTACCGCCTCATAGGGTATGGTTTTTGATGATCTCGAGTCTTAAATACGGTATCATTTTTTACGTTGTTGCCCTTGTGTCTTTGGTTTGGTCCTTAGATAGGGTAACTCAAGTAGTAATGGATGGTTTATTCCAAAGGGGGGAATTTCATATATCCCATAATGCATCGCTTCATACTATATTATCAAGCTTCCAAACGCACGTGATCCTATCAGTTCAACAGGGACGTGACAGTTAAACAACAGTGGAAAGCGACTTGTTATGCTGATAAAACCTTCTGTACCTTTGCTGTGTCGATCTATTTACGATTTTCGTTCTACTATTCCAAATATATCCCTTGTTAAGTCAAAGAGAGTGTTTTGGCTGCCGATTATTATTTTTTTTAACTCGTCTTACGGTCGCAAGGCAGTCCACGCAAATGTTCTTAGAAGCTAGCGAGGAAGGTCTTTGCTTCAGTACGTCCTGTTTTAACGTGCGTTGATAAAGCTCTCAATGGATTAACAAGCGATTTCCACGAACTTGTCTTGAAATAAATACGTATTCTAGGTGTGAGATTTCTCTTCGTTGCTTGTTTGTGATCGCTGTGCTCATATTGTCAGTTCAACAATTCATCAATGCAGTACATCAACCGTTCGTTGATCGCACATGCTTTTACTTTAACAAGCTCCGGTTACGCAGTCGAAAATACCGAGACCATTAAAGTACAAAGTGACATCTATCGGAGATAAAATTCAAAGGAAGAGAATAGCTCCAACAAACAATAAAAATAACAAAGACATCTCTATATTTTTCGTAGCACAACACCAGCTAAGCATTCGTCAAACATAAACAGAAAAAAACTTTATTAAGCAGAAATGGCAAAATATATTCACAAAACACCCACTTCTTCTTTACAATGGATCCTAAAAAAATTATCAAAATGTCTTTAAAGGTTTTATACGCCGGTTGAGGTTTTACGGTATGCTATTCCATGACATTTGCTGGCCTGCATATTTCAAGTTCACCTCGCGCGGTTGCGACCGGAAGCCACCATGAGAAACCAATTTTACCTAAAATAATGAGACAAAAAAGCTTTAATACTATAAACCATTGAATTTAAACACTCATCATACCCTCAAGAGATAATATTTGTGTTTTGATCAGCGAAAAATGAGCGAATTCAAGAAAAAATGTTCCATCTTCGCAGGACTTAGCAAAAAGAAATTGAAACCTTCGCCTTGCATCTTAGCGGAGAAAGGGCAGAAAATGCGATATTTCGAAACGATCAAACCCACAAAAATCGCGAGGTCGAAAGAGGTCGGAGCGTGGAACTAGTATCAAGCACCCCTTGCCCGCCGATTTAAATAATTTAATAGGGCAAAACCTTTCTAGAATAAAGACAGTTTTCGAAAATTGAAAGTCATCTAAATAGATATTCACTTGCGAGTTAAAACAGCATGGCTTAACAGGGTCATAAACGAGAGAAATAATGAGTGAAATGACCTTGGAAACATTTTATATTATCAATCAGACAGGGCTCATTGAAACTTACCTTGGATGAGCTGCATCTTGAAATTCAGGTCGTTGTAAATCTCCCTCAAAACTCTCGAACGCTCTCTCCACCGCGGAGAGAAGACAGAAATTAGCCGCGAAGCATCATGGGATATACGAGATTCCCCCCTTTGTTTATTCCATCCTTTCCATTTTGAGGAAAAACAGTAATCCAGAACACGCTCGAAAGAATTGCAAGGTCTTACGACTTATTTATACTTAGGGAAGGATAATTTTCTACTATCCCCATGGTATTTGTTTTAGAGGACTCCTTATAGAAAACAATTGTTTTAATATGGAATGAGTACTCCTTTTGTTCCTATATGGGACCAAATCAAGTGAGAATAATGGACCAAACGGCCAGCCGGCTCAGTGTAAGACCCCAAGTGAGTGTTATAAAAACAGATACATACGAAGGTATTGGCCAGCGACTAACTGGATTTTGTGTTTAGGTTTCTGTT
>CALNXK010000844.1:0-7500 GCA_942486035.1 Porites lobata | reverse complement strand
CACACAGTTTTTTTGCTTTAAAATGTTTTTTAGAAGACATATGTTGCTCGAAATTTGCTCGAAATGTGAAATATTGCTCAAATGTTGCCCAAAGTGCGAAAAAAGTGCTTAAGGGTGCTCAAAATGCAAAATAGTGCTCCGAACTCAAAAAAGTGCTCAAAAAAGTGCTCAGCGCAATCGGGAAAGGCCTACTGTAGATTACGAAAAAATTTGGTAATCACGTGATCGTGCGTACGTATGTTCACCCCTACTATCACTACACTGACGCCAGTAACAGATAAAGAGCTCGAACGAAAGACAAAACAAACACAAAAGAAAGGAAGACGAAGTTCATCGAGGAAGAAAAACATAAAAATTCAAAGCTGCGATGAGAAAATAGGAAATGCTAGCGGCCAGCAAGGTTCATTTGAGCGAGGGGAATGTTTGCTAAAGGGTCACCAGACTGTTCACTGTCCCTTACCTTTCCCGCAAAATCGTCCAGATGTGCGGCCTCCTTGAGTCCCGCTGCGCCAAAAGTAGATTTCATAGTTATTCACGGGCTAAACCCGGTACATTTGAAACCAAGATGGCGACCTGTTAGAGAATGTGGCATCCCCGACGATTTTTAAGGGACAAATAGAGGACTGTGAACAGTCTAGCAGGCCTCCTGTCAACAAGCACACTCAACCCCATCCCCAGCCCCACCTGAGTAAGGGGAACCCTGATAAGACCTGAAAACAGGTACTCGTCGGTTTAATCACGCTACGGGCTAGCAGAAATTTGAAATATATTTTAAAAAATAACAAATGCAAACATAAACGACAAACATAAAACAAAAGCAAGGTCGCCAAAGTTTATATCGAATAACAGTGTTGGATTACACTGGAGTGGGAGTGAATTACAAACAATTGCTCTTTTATCTCCATTTTCGATCGCTCGTGTTTTTGAAAGCTGCTGGACCAAATTGGCTTCAATGGTTTCTGCCAAAATACTTCTGAAATCTGTATTTCTAGCCAGGATCATTTCTTTGATCGCCAAGAACAGGCGCAAAAACAGTGGAAAAAAAAACATTGAGCACCTCGACGTCACAAATCGATGACATCTGTGACTATAACCCGACTACTCTCCGCTTTATTGGAAATGCAACCGTTCAACGCAAATTCATTTGACTTTATAAACTATTTTAACGATTTAAGGACGGTGCCCACTATTGTTACTGCGCATTTTTCTGCGCCTGCCAAGGTAGTCGCGCGCGCGACGCAGAAGTTATGCACAACACGCAGGACGCGCCCGGATTAGTTTGTCTCCCGCCACGGTGAGGTTCTAGTTATTTCTTGTGGAAAAGATGCGTCGTTTTTCAACAGATGAAAAATAATTTTTATTTACCTTGTCAGTTCTTTGAAAACCGATGAAGTATGCGCATGTTGCTATTTCTGCCGTATGGTCGATCTGACCAAACATTTTACAGTCAAACAAAAGTCAATTCTAAAACATCAAAAGTTTTTGCTTCGAGATGTTACGCTTGGAGCTTGAGTATTAAACAATCCCTTAATAGGTAAGGATCAGTAAATCAGAAGGAAAATAGCTCTAAGTCCTCCGCTCAATCGAGACACTGCAAGCTTACCTTTCACTCGCCTCCTTCGCGTTTTATCGGCTAATCGGCTATAAACACTTTCCCGAATATTTCTTTCATTTTGTAAGATTTTATGTAATTATTTAGCAGAAGATAGACTTAAAGCGTTCGAGTTCATACAGATGTCCCTTTTATTGAGAGTCCGAGGCTTTTATTTGTCGAAAAAACAAGAAAAAACTATTACAAGATTGCTTGGATTGCTGAGATCGCAGCTTCACAAATAGTTGCGGACCGCAAAGGAAACGCTTTCATTGTGGAGAAAATCGTAAAAAATTGTTATGCTTCTCACTATTATCATTGTTATTTAAGCATTTTGGCAGTACTTAGCATTAAAATTATTGACTCATGGTCAGCTTGTCGTGTAGATAGTATTTCTTAAGGTTCAATTTCACGCCACTTATAATCTGGACATTTAGACATAGCTGTCATTTGGCTGTTTACGAACTAAAGATGGAAGGTAAATAAAGTATTTCCATTCTAAGACTTTCTTAGGTTTAACAGACACTGTTAAGTCTAAAATTAACATTTAGGAACGAAAAATAGTGAATGAACATGACACAGAATGCTACAGTAAAAAAATCAAAACGAAATATATAAAATGATCATTATAGCCCAGTTTATATATGAGGGTACATAAACGCATTCGGTACAACTACTTTCGCAGTATTCAGCTTTTTTAAAAGAGAGCTCATGATCATGTATGGAACTTGAGTCTATATATGCAAATAATTTATCTGATATGAAACTTGTGGCAAAGCCCGAAAGAGATAGCGCAAAGAATAGATATAAGCTCATTGAATGCATGCTGGGATCGTGCGCTGGAAGTAATCTGTAACTCCTTCGAGATTGCTCTTCTCCAAAAATTTTGGTTAAAGTTTTGAGACAGAGAAGCTCCAGTTGAATGAAATAGTATATTTGTTTTCCTTATGGTCCAAGAAATGTCTTGCTTCACTTTCTGTTTGTGCTCTCTTCCGTGGGTTGTTGTTCTCTGACTGTCAGCCATTGTGGATATCCCAGAGTACTCCGCGTTGAGTGAAGCAATAGTGAAACTGACCAGGAGGGATGGGAAAAATTGTAAATAACCCCTAAAGCGATTAAGTTAAGGCCGAAACCAACCAATTTAACTTCTAAAAACGCGTGGTAACCTCTACTTTTTATCTTACCAAATGAAAATAATAAGCCTACTCAGCAAACGATCAATTTTTGGTTCGGGGAAAATGTCGTTTACGCTATTTTTTAAGGCAAACGCGTGAAGAGGGTAACTGCTGATAACTTCCCAGTTGTGCTGATATTTCAAAAAAAGACGTATAAAGAGCAGTTGTTATGTTATCACTTGTTGCTTATTTTAAAACCTTAGTGCAATTATCATTGCATTTGTGCCAGTTTACGTGTACACTCCGAAATTTTGGGAAAAAATAACTTTTTATCATTTTTTTCTAAAAATGCCTATTCAGCGTTTTTCTCCACATTGAAGCGCAGTTATCTCTGAAAAATGCGTGGTTACCCCCAGTTTTCTTTTTTGGATTTCAATAGCCCCTGACATGATCTACTTGTCTCACACAGTCATTATCTGGGAAAAATACTTCCCATTAGTGGGCACCGTCCTTAAGCCAGTAGATTGTATAGAATGCCAGAAAAAAAAAAAACAGCGGAAAGTCGAACGTACGGTTTCGAATTGCGCTCGAAGTTGTTTTTGTCAGTATGCAAATCACCCACCCTTTCGCTTACTTTCCATCAAACTTATTTTACATTATTTTTGTGAAAGCTGAATTCTTTCATGTGAATTTACGCTAAAAGGAAAAAAACTTCGAGGAAACGTTGTGTTTACAACCACGGCGATACGTATCTATTTCGCTCCACTTGCACTTATACTCTACACCTATTTCAATTAAGGTTGCTTCAGAGAAGAATGATACATGATCCATTTTTCATAGCCCGCGGTGCATTATTGTAGCAAGTCTACCAAATAATGTACCCGCAACGAGCTTGAACCTAGAAAGCAAACGCTGGTGACGCTTCTATGCTACGCCAGCAGAACGCTAAGACAATGTACTTGAAAACACTGAATCCTATTCTAGGCTTTTTAATGTAAGACAGTGATTGGAGGTTACGTTTTTCTCTGTGGTAATATGCAAATGCTGCAAATTTTTAACGAGTTTGCCTGGCTCGGGCACGTGGGAATTTTGGATGGAGTTAAAAAAATCAAATTCAAGGTGTTTGTTGAACAACAATAAATAACTTAACATTACGTGTTTACGTTAAAACTGAATATATATAAAAAAAATAGCGTTGATTTGCTTTATTGAAATAACCAGCATTCTGGCCCATGCAAAAACGCAGCTTAATCAGGCGGTAAAACCCTATTCATTTAATGTTGTTAAAGCACAGGTAACCCAGGCTCTGTGATAGTACCACAGTACGGTTCCAGTAAAATTACAGTGTCTGTATAGGGTAAAAATACCATCCTAAAATTTCTAGGAAATACTTAATAAAGATCAATGAAACTTACTCTGCAGTTAATTGTTGTTGTCCTTATTGCTCCAACGAAGTTTCGTGATATTAAATTTTCAGTAATTTGTTCAAATTCACGCTATATATAGAGTTAATTTGAACAAATTACTGCAAATTATCCCGAAACTTCGATGGTATTTTTTACCCCATACAGACACTGTAATTTTACTGGAACCGTACTGTGGTACTTTCACAGAGCCTGGGTTACCTGTGGTTAAAGGAAGAGGCTTCCAATTTTTTTACTATGAGATTTTAAAATGAAATTTTTCAGCTCGCTTATGCTTAAGAATTCTAGCAGCCATTTGACTTGAAAGCTCTCTCAAGTGAACGCCTTTTCACAAATGGTCTCCATTATTTCAATGAACGTGAGCAAGACTAAACTTTCTGGTTTACCATAGTGCACTGCAGGCCATGGTTCACGGGAGCAACCTTAATTAAAATAAGTGTATGCAAATTCCCCTTCATTCGGCGGATCTCGCTAGAGACAAAAATGTCGCCTTTAATTGCTCAGATGCTGGCCTTTTTGGGCACTCTGTTTATTTTGACTATGGCTTCAGACTTTTCATTCCAAAGTTTTAATGCGGGAAAGTTATGAGAAATGCTGTAACTGAATAAAGTCATGCAACACGCTGTAAGACCGAATAACTTGATCTTTCTGGTATCTTTCGTTCTTTAGTATTGTCTCCAAAACAATCAAGCGGTTTCACCAATAGACCTCTTTAGCTTGTAAGTTTTGTTTTTCCAATACAGGTCATGTGATAATACTCTAGAGAACTGTTTCTTTCAAATTTCGTCTCTTATGTGCATATGTACGCATAATTTATGAAAAGACAAAGGGCCAAATTCCCCTGGGACCTCTATTGTGAAAACAAAACATACAAGCCAGACGCGTACAAACTAGTAATAACCAAAGGTTACTGAGTGCGGGCGACAACGATCGAAGGTCAAAACGCTTTTGCTCCAGCGCTGTGCTTTGCGTAGGTTTCACGTGGCAGATGGTCAAAACACGCGTGATCAGATTACGAGTGATGGAAGGTCCAAACGGGCGCGGGCTTCTCTTATCGCCCGTAATAATTTGATTGACAGAATAATTTGCATTTTCTAGCAACACATTTCAGTAGGCGGGATTTCGTAATGAAGTAGACTCCTGTTTCTGTCTCGCTTTGCATCCACGCACATTCCACGTGCGATGCGAATTTCGACAAAATTATTAACTCCATCCGCTTGCAAGGAACAGACTTTAAGGGTAGAAAACACCTAATTGAATCATTAGTTTTATCTGAAATAGACCGGCGGTCTTAAATTCTTGATAAGCCGCAAAGTCTGGTATTCTCTAGAGATGCGAAAATTTATTTGTATATCTCTTCTGAGCAACTGGCGAGCTTTATGGCTATGAAAGCCATTTAGCCAAAAACGTTATTCTCTTGATTCGATGCATGCAAAAGCAAAAATTACAACAGAAGGGTGCCCTTATTGTTTGCACGTCAGTTCAGAACTATTTTTTCGCATACCGTATTTTACCTCTTAGGGCCTTTTTACATGGAGTGGGGGACCCCGGTCTAGTGGGGTTGGTTTCTTTTGTTTTCACGCTCTGGGGGACACAAAACAAAAGAAACCTACCCCACTATACCGAGGTACCCCACCCATGTAAACAGGGTCTTATAATGATGTTAATGGCTTGCCTTTGTGGCAAATGTGCAATCATTTATGTGTTTATGGGTCACCTAATGACCATATGGAAGCAAAAACACCTTCGCAGTTATAATGTATGTACATTATGCCAAATGGACGCTGTTTCCAGATAAATTACCTAGTTTTGCATCTTTTTTTTTTTTGATCGAGAAATACACACTATTGTTATCTCAGCATCTGCTCGCAGCACTTAACAGGAGTACCCAACGAACATTTTTCGCAAAATTGATTATACGATGTCGTAAACGCTAGCAAAGTGCTTTTACGTCAACCTATGTTAATATTTAAGTTTCTTGGGAAAAAAACCCGCTCTTCACTGCTCGCGTGGGGTGATTTTCACGCGCACTTACTTGCTTCGCCCGCTCTAATATCCATATAAAAAAATACAGTGCGATTGCCAGGAGAGAAAATATACCTTTTTATCCAGCCAAAACCGGCATAAATTTTTCATATTTTCAGCTAGCGAGGCGCTCATTCAGATTTCCCAGCCAGCTAATTAGCCAATGTTTTTTTTTTTCCAGCTAGCTGTCCTAGCTCAAATTCTGCCTGAAGAGCAGGTATTTCGTCGAGCGCCTCCGTCGGGTACTCCTGACTTAACCTTCTTTTAGAAACCAACAGTTTTGTCTTATAGTATCTATACGTTTAGTCCGTGTATTTCCATTCAGTTTTTTATCATTCGTTTTGTTCTATTATTCGTCATAAAACCGCCATACAGGGATTGATTAGTACAGGAGCATGGTCTATTCATTACGGAACAATATGCAGTTTGATTTAGTCTAGAATTTTGTGCATGGAACAAACAATGTACAGAGTAAAATACTGCTAAATATTATGATTAAACATATTTTAAACTATATTTTGCGTCCCCAATTAGTTGTGAAAACTTAATACATTTGCACATTAATAAAGCTGTTACTTATTTACTTAATTACTTACTACAAGCTGACTTTTAAGTGGACAAGGTCGACAATTAGTTCATGGCTTTGCAAACCAAGTACGACGTCAAAAAGCCTTTTGTCATAAGGCGTATGGATTTTAGAAACTGGGTCTGAAAACGGGTGTTAAAAGGACATATGAAACAGGCTCGCGACTTGAAGAATACTGCAGCACACCCAATACGAATTCCGAGGGTTACGCCTCCTCGCTAATAATGGGCAACCGAGTGAGTTTTATTATAGATTAGTTACTGAATGTTCCCATATGGCTGCCTTGTTTTTTAGAATAAAACGTCATTGTGGAGCAATCGCTGAGCGTCGTAGAGAGCCCCATAATCTTTTTTATTTTTTAAATTCCATGGAACCGAATAACGTACATGTTGCAGTGGCTCCACCGTGACGGTTTTCGTAACTGGCTCAGGTAATAACTATTGTACCCTGGGTGCCCGAGACTTTTCAGCGCGGTTTCCGGTTCTGTCAAGTCTTTATAGTGACCCGCGCGACAACACCGGAAATTCCCACCGCACGAGAAAAACTCTGCTGGTGCCCAGGGTATAACTATTGGTCACACCGTTATCAATCACGAATAAGATAAGCTTTTGGAATATCCTCGTTATAACTTCAAAATTCCATTTTGCTCATTTGTTTATACTCATCTATAGCCTTGAATAAATAGCCAGCAGACTAAGACTACACCATCAGTTTCTCCAAATACCGCGTTTTTTTTTAAAAATTTGGAGGTTCATTTTG
>CALNXK010000843.1:22500-40773 GCA_942486035.1 Porites lobata | reverse complement strand
CAATATCCATGGGAACATCCCTGCTTGGCTTCATCCCTACTAGGCTTCATTATGGTGGGAAAAGTTTTAAGAAAGCTTTTAGGATCTTAGCTTTAGATGGAAGGAAGTGTAGGTGGGAAGTGGAACAAGATTTCATGGGAATTTTTGTGTCAACGTTCCATGTTTTTTTGCCTTTTTCTGCGGTCTTCTCTACTGAATCATGCTCATTCCGGCATGGTTTGAAAGATCTTTTCCCCATACACAAGTCAGATGACAAAGTTTTCCTTGACCGTTAAAACTGATGACGTCACAAGCGGTAGAAGGGGCGTGGATCCGCACGGGCGATTTAGTGGCGAATGGATTAATGGGTCATTTGTTTTTGTTTGGTTTTCTTTTTTGTTGTTGTTTTTAGCCAAGGTGACAAGGCATCAGCTATTTTAAGCAAACGATATTATTATCTTGCTATCAAAAGCGCAAAATATTGTAACATAACAGTTACTGGAACATCAACTCTTTCCAAGCAAAATCCATACAGAAACTCTGAAGCAAAAAGTACAGCACAATTACAAGTGACTATTAACTCCTTTTATCTACACATGTGAACCAAAATGTTCTGCCACTTTTCACTATAATCAAATTGTTTGACAGGACATACTTAAATAACCTGTAGTAAACACATAGTGAACTTCAGCTTTGACGAAGGCGACGGCAGCAAAAATGTCACTTTTGTCACTCAGGTTTTGAAAATGAAACGAAAACTCGCCGTCGTGTGTTTACGACCTCCGATCTCCGACCTCCTAACGTCGTCGTCGTTGCGAATTTCTACTAAGGCTGTTTCGCTATACTGGATAACTTTTGCGCCGGTAGGAAAACCATACCCGATAGCGGCTTCTGTTCACACATAAGAACCGTCACTTCCGCGCGATTTCTGTGACGGAACGAAGCTGCGCCGCGCCGATCTCGAAGGAGCGTCACATATCGGATAGTTTGCTGCTATTGTTTGTTGCAGTGTGAACACGTGCTTGGCCCTTGGCCCGTGGCGGAAATACATAAGTAGGAGCGAGGCCTGAAACCCACTGAGACGGAAGTAAATATTCAAAGACTTGTGCCGCCCCGGGTCGTTGCTGTTCACACTGTATAGGATAACTTTTCGTGGCGATAGGAAAAGTTCTCCAGTATGGTGTGAACACAGCCTAAATCTGCAGTTTGAGTTAAAATAAAGCTTCTCAATGAAAACAATGGTAGACATTACGTGCAGTATAATTAGTAATGAATCGTAATGTAGTTAAACTTCTACTTTTTCTTGTTTGCCAAGGACCGTCGCTTTGTATGAATCCTTCTGTGGACGCAGTGTTATTACAGATGGTACAACAGCATGTTCATAAGCTGATAGCTGATGTCGACAATATGGCGTTTGGAGTGGATTGCGACAGGGAGACAGTAGACATTGCACTGCAAGATGTCACTGGTGATCTGAAGAAACTGGGAGAACGCATCTCAGCTGTTGAGAAGCAAAATAAAGGGTTAAAACGCAGCATGGAAACCATTCAAGATGAACAGAGTGCTATGGGAGAAAAGGTCAAGTCACTAAAGTCAGACCATGATTTTGTACAGCAGCGAGTAACACAAGTGGAAGAGCAACTTAGATCTCTTCCTCAAGTCAGTTTTGGTAAATAGAATTATTCTTATTATCTTTCAAACTTTTACTTCTGTTTATTTTTGTTTAATCCAGTAATGTTTGATTGGATGATATTGGAAAATGTATCCAAAATACAAAAGGTGATAATGCAAACCTACGTTTAAAGCTTAAAAATTCTTTATAATAACCGAAATTAATATTCGAAATAAATCCACTTTTGAGCAAAACGTGACGTGGTCTTTCCATTAAATGACTAAAAGACTTCAACTTTAAAAAACTTTTAAAACCTCAACATTTACTCAATTTTGTGCAAACGTTATAGACAACTCAGTTCGATGGATAACAATGAATTTACGCGATTCTATAGTACACTGATCAATTGCAGCTCTGACAATTTCTATCTACGAATTTTGATATATCTAGCCCATTTTTTCGAAAACCAACCTATCAAAATGTGCAGTCATTTGGGTTAAAAGAAGTCAAAAGTCAGGTTTTTTGGGCTCGATAAGCTGCAAATCAAGGAAAAAGATGGGAGACTAAGAAAGAGCGAGGAGGAAAAGAGAAAAAGCAATCGTTGCACTGTTACTTTTTATAATGGCTTCTTTAAAAACCTTTGGACACAGAACGGTCCGTTTGACGATAACGTTTTCAAACATCCGTTTAGATATAAATTTCTGTTTTTCGAAATCGCACATGTGTAGGTGTCTCGAGCGGTTTGGTGTTAGTGATGTGAAAGAGACATTTTTAAAACAAATAAGTAGTAAAATCTTTCCAGAAACATCCAGTAAATAGCTTATCTTTACTGATTCCTCACATATAGATTTTTGTGAAACTTCGCGGAGTAGAAGGCAAGCACCAAAGAAAACGTAGCCTAGTACATATCCAGAGAAAATACGACGTAGGGCTGAAATTCAAAGAGGAACAAAAACAATTGTGACGTCATTGTCACGTGATATTCATTCGGATCGCGAAAAAGATATCATAATAAAGTTCAATCTCTGGGTAATTCATGTGTTATAATGGATTTGTAGTAAAGACCAAGCTGTTAACGTAGAACTGTTCCTTTTGCTTGTTCCTAAGAAAAATTGGAAGTCTAATAGAAACGTTTTTACTCGATTAAGTAAGGAAATGTGGACCACTGAAATGTAATTCAGCTTTCTTCATCTAAGCACTTTGTTTTTCTTCCTTTTTTGTCCGTAGAAATTTCCAATTTTGAAGCCGATATCGCCTTTTTTGCCGAGCGACACGATCCAGACACGAGAGAGTGGCTATTTGCAGATATTATCAGTTGGTGCCATGCTCCTGGTGACTCAAGAGCTTATGTTCTCCTGGGTGATGCGGCAGTTGGCAAAAGTGTGATAGCAGGAGCCCTGGCAAAGCGAGCACAGGATGCTGGGTACTTAGGCGCTGCTTACTTTTGTCACTACAAAGATGAGACGAGAAATGATCCCAGAATTCTTCTAGGTACTATAGCTTGTCAACTTTGTAAATGTAGTGTTCAATACAGTAATATAGTGGGAGGGGAGGGTGGTATAAGAGTGGCATTAGCAAATAGTAAACTAACTATCTCTGGATTGTTTACAAAACTGTTACATGAACCTTTAGGTAAGTGCTCGCTTAGTGAACAAAGAAAATTAGTCATAATTGACGCTCTAGATGAGACAAAGTACAAGTCCAGGGACGATTTTCTTGATCTGGTTATGAACCGTTTTCCCCGGCTTCCAAAGTGGCTTTTGTTTTTTATCACCAGTCGCCCTGAAGATACCGTGCAGTCCACTCTGAAAAATCACAACCCGTGCGTTAAAATATGCGCAGGATACGGCAAACATCTTAATGTTTATCAGCAGCACGAACAGGACATAAAGCGATTTTTGGAAAAAAGAGTCGATTTCTCCCGTCTCCCCTTCACTGTTGAAGACGTAACAAAGAAGTGCAATGGACTGTTCTTGTACGCTTTCTTCATGGTCAAAGTGCTAAGTAATTCAGTATGTTCAGGTAGCGTTGGTGAACTGACTGAAATTTTTCCAGGGGACATTGATGATTTTTTTCACGACAATTTCAAGCGGATTTTTGATAAAGTGGGAGTAGATCTCTTCGGAACTTTGTTCGGCTGTCTTGTAGCTTCTCCTTCTCCTCTTCCGCGGTCATTTATTTCATTCCTTCTAAGGAAAGAAAAATTGCGCCTGGACGAACAAGAAGTTATTGACACTTTTTCAATATTTTTGGTACACCGAGCGTCTGATCTGACCTTTGCCTTTCTTCACAACTTAGTCCCAGCCTGGCTGACCGACAGGAACAAAGCTCGGCGATTTTTTGTCAACAGTACAGAAGCAAGGGAGTACTTGAAAAAAATTGTTCTGGAATTTCTTCCCTCTTTGATCGACGTGTCATCGGAGAAACATCCTTCTGTCGAAAAAGATTTACTAGACTATATCTTGCATGTTGGCATTCGTGTTTTGTGTGGTTACGATGACGCAGATTCAATGAAGATCGTTTACAACTTCTTGACAAGCTACCAGCTGATCCAGCAGAGAATACAGAAAAGCCGGATTGAAGTTTATACCGTGATTGGTGATCTCAAGCTTTCTGCTCGCTCACAGACTCTTGATGATACTGAAAAGGAAATTCTGCAAGAAATTTGCAGGGCGCTGGAAAGAAATATCCATACTCTTCTGGAATGTCCACATCTTCTGCCTTCCTGCCTGCGAATGGCGTCCAAAGCTGTCAAATTAAACATGACAATTCCCGATGGAGTGTCCACCACTTGGATGGAGTGGAGTTGGCTTCCTTTCCCTGCTCCTGAAGCCACTCGTAACAAGGGCAGGAGTAGCTTCGCTTTTTCTCCTGATAGGACGTTATTGGCCGAAGCCAAAGGCGGATGCACTTCGTTGTACAATTCATGCTCCCTTGAAAGGTTGGTTGGCCCAGTCGAAGCAAAGGAATTGGCAGACGTACAACGTCTGGCATTTTCTTGCTGTGGTAATTTTGTGTTCGCTGGAAAAGTTGATAAAGCGTTTTCAGTAGAGCGAGGAGTTATTGACACTTATTTCCCATTACAGACAGTTCATCTTTCATTTGACTGGTGTTCGTTTACCCTTGATCGACAACACATCGTGGTGAAGTGTAACGGTTTACCTAATCCCAAGTGCTGTTTGTGCCTTTTAAATCACCTTTGTTTGTGGGCCAAGTTGGAAATTGCACAGAGCCGAGAAAGAGAACCCTTATGTCGATGCTTTCCTGACAAGCTGAAAGTGACAAGAAAATACCCCCAATTAGCAGCCTATCAAGATTCGCGCATTACAGCAATGAGGCCGTTGTTAAATCTTCTCAGCCAAATGGAACGCGAAGAATGGTGTTCAGTTTTGGAAAAGGTACAACTTAATAGAGGAGATGGAACGTTTCTGGTTCCAAATTGTGAGAGCTGTAAAACAGCAGAAGGATATGAAGCATTAACCTTGGAAGAAGTTCGTCAGTTTGTTATTGACCACTACTCTGAGATATTTAAATATCAAGTTTTGGATATGCAAACGGGTAAACCTGTGCTTAATCTAGCCTTATCTTCCGGTGTTGAGGTGAGCCCATTTATTCATTTTTGTCACCTAGGCACAGCATTCGAGACATGTGGCACACTGTTTACCGGCATCGGTAAAGCTCTGTCACTCTGCAATATTGCTTTACTAAGCACTATTTGTCATCACCTTCTTTTCCGTTCAAGTATATTGCCGAAACTCTATTTTCCTCTGTCCAGTTTTCTACGTACTCCATTCAAATGGTATCAGCCTGGTCCTGATGGAACAGTTAGCTTTACAATGGATGAAAGTGGCGTCATTCGCCAAAACTTGAAATGCTTCATTGAAGAGATCAAACTCTATGCTCCCGTCGAGGACGATGTAGTTCTTTATGTGACTCATGAGTTCCGTTTGTGTGCACTCTGTCTCCAGACAGCCACCACTACTGTTCTATACAGCTCCCCCATGTTGGACTACTTGGACCTTGAACACGTTCTAGTTCAACATTTTGAACCTTTCACGCTCGTCTTACCCGACGATGATGCTATAGGAGAGGCAATAGCGAAAACGTCAGTATTATCGACTTACACATTTACCGACTTATGCAACGAAGACACTTATGAAGCAATAGAAGAGGCATCAGTCTTATCGACAGTTTCATTGACGATAGCGTCAGAACTTGGAAATCTCCCTGATGAATTCAAGAAACTATTTTTTCTTGACAGTATACCTTGCTTCTCACTAGGAGAGGTGTGGGTGGCCAAACCTGCAGTTGGTCATGATAAGGAAACGGTCTTTTTGTTTCGTGGAAGACAAGATAAGCAGCAACATTCCCAAAACCCAGATTACGTCATCAAGGAGGTCTCCCAATTTGGTTTCACAAATGACCACTTTTTTTTCGTGTATTTGAGTGTCTTCAACACACTTCACGCCCTGTATCTCCAATCGGGTACCATTCTACGAAGCATCTCCGGAGTTAGCCCCTTATTCTTTATTGCTGAGGGTCAAGTTGGCTATCGTTTTCTGGCCAATGACGAGGGTAAAACTGTCTTTTTGAAAGACTTTCCTTGTGAGTTTTTGCAGCATTTTCTCATTCCGCTACAAGTGGAAAAACCAACGCAAGTAAACTTCGTTTCAGATGACAATTTCCTTGCGCTTTTCGTGGACTCATCAGTTAAGTCATTTCAAACAACAGGCAATCGATGTACTTACACCCTCTATTCTGAAGGTTTAAACTTTGGTTCGCTTGGCTCTTGGCCGGTGGAAAAATGCGCATTTTCTTCGGACGGAAAACTGATTGCCGCTCACCATGGCACCAAGATAACGTTGCACGATACAATCGGACAAGACTGTTGTAGGTTTGTTTGTACAGTTTTTGAAGCTGACTACGATTTCAGTGTCCTTCAGCTTACATTCTCGGCTAACAGTGCCTTCCTTCTTTTCTGTATCAGGAATGGTCCTTTTTTCGTGTGGGACGTTAAAAAGAGAGAAACTTTAGGATCATTTTACCCGCCTGTTGTTTCTGAGGATTTTTGCTGCTGCATTACAGAAGATGCTAGAGTAGTTTTGTGCACTGGACCATACATTGAGATCTGGGATTCTGCGATGAGTCCATGGTGTCTGGTAAAAAGACAGGCTATCAGCTTGCTCTACAGTGCAGCGGACAAGATCACCTACTGCACGGTGTCACCCAAAAACAATCTACTAGCTTGCTGCATGGTGGATAGAATCCTACTCTATTCGCTTGATCGCCCCATTTTGAAGCTACCTCGCGCCCATTTAGGCAAAATTGAGTTTTGTCGGTTTTTGAAAGAGAATCGTTATATAATTTCGTATGGTACTGATGGTGCTGTGTTCTTGTGGGACTTACTTGAGCGGACAGCCATTTCGTTTATAAGAATTCCACTAGAGCGTGGAAACATTACTTGCATGACGGTGTCCCCTAAGGAAAACAAAGTAGTTGGTTGTACTTCCTTTGGGCGATTCTACGAAGTGAAACTTTGCGGATTAAAATCTGAGATTCCGTCATTTCAATTACAGCCGGAAAAAATGAGGAGAGAGCAAAATGTGTCAACACTCTCTGGAGCAGTTTGCTCTGGTGTTGAACAGATCGCTGAGGAAAGGGACACTTCAAAACTAGTGGAAGAGATGGATTTTATGTATCCCTCTGACCGCAGTGAAGACAGTGATGGAGATGAATCAGAAAATTCAGCGGCTGATGAAGAAGGTTTAACATCTGGTATCAATACATGAAGTCGTGAGACATTGAAAGCGTCAGAAGAGCCACGGGCCGGTCACCGGTGAGCTTTGAAATACACAGACTAACCAGTCAGTTTTAAAATCGTAGTTGTTCTGTTCATCTCGTGGGGTAGAAAACATTGATCAAAGTTAATCGGGAGAGTACCATAGCTTTTTGGGCAAATCATCAGTAATATGATTGTAAGCTAGCAACGTGACAATGAAGGCAAATGAGACTCTTTATTAATTAGGGCTCTTATAATACAAGAAATGAGATTACAACAAGAAGTTCTCCGCTCTCATTTGTGAACAGTTTTTAAAAACCAAAAACACTAGAATTAGCTTTGGAAATAGTGGCAAAGTGAAAATCTAGCAACTTTAGTGTTACGTGTAAACTGTTATACGTCATTTGTTTCCTTCATTCTTGTGGTCATTTAACACCAGTACAACGTCACGGTCATTTTCTGTGGTAACATGGCGAATTTTTACCGCGAATTTGAGGTTAAAAACGGATCAAAAATATATACCATCTCCGCATAACGACATGCTTTCCAGTCAGATTTGTTGTCCTTGGACTAAGCTGTCTCGAGATGATCTCGTTTCTTAAAAAAATATATTAATCATTTCAATCTCTGGTTTCCATTTTGGGCTTTAGAAAATAAAACGTACTGAAATAGACGTAAGATATGATAACCCAGAGTTGTCTTTATTTGCTTATCTGTTTCAGTGTGCGTTAAAATTGCAGCTGAGAAAGTTAACTGAAACAAGACAACGTGTTGATATTTTTTAAACGTCAGTGTTCGTTAGCTTGGAAGTATGTCGACTTTTGTATAGTCTTAACATAATAGTTTTGAAAATGACCTGGTCAAAAAGTTTAATATCGTAACCAAACAATCCACAGTCTTAAAGTAGTTTCGAGATCTTGAAGAGATTTTAACGTTACTTTCTTTACTTTGTTTTCATGAAGTGCATTTGATGCAATTTAACAGTTTATTCTTAGGGCGTTTTCGTACAGAGTGGTTACATTCTCCTCAAAGGACTGCGTGAGCCCTATCGTTTCCTAAACGCGTTAGGTCATTTCTCTAACGTTCTCTAGCCGAATTGAACAAGCGTCATTCGATAACGCGTGCGTGAAAGGACCTAGGACGTAAGCGTCCTAGATTAACGAACTTAAGAAACAGGACGGGAAAGGAAAGAAGACGGCAAACCTTGTGTGACAAGCGTGACAATAATTTTGTGTGAAAAAACTTTACACTAAACTTGACCCTCCTTTGCCATGTTTGCGTGAACTCACTAATGATTGCCACAGACCGTATGCTTTGAGTCTGTGGATGAAATCCTATGGTGTTACACTTCAAATGAAATCTCTTCAGCTGTACTTTCACGTAGCGTTATCTATTTATATGTAGTTCTACCTTTTGAGTCTGTGGATGAAATCCTATGGTGTTACCATTTAGATGAGTTCTCTTTAGCAAATCTTTCACATGGTACTCTTTGCTGTTCACCAATTTACAAAAAAATTCTGAAATTTTTCTTAAATGTGTTTACTTTGGTTGGTTACATTTGGGAGTGAAAGGTTTCAAAGGGAACTTCCACTGTTACAACAATTTGACCGAAACTCTGTGCTAAAGAAAGTGGATACCAGCAAACAGAAATCGCCCGATTTTTGCTATAAAATTTTCCGCCCGACACATAATTTTGTAATTTTTGAAAACATTTTGCTCCGGCCATTGTTGCGTACACAAAATGTTGATTTTTGATAGTGGCTCGCTGGAAGAAGGTGAAAGTAGCCGATATTCTGGTAACTTTAACTCCATCCCTTGTAAAGAAAAAGAGTTGAAATTAACGACTCACTTATACAGTTGTAAGTTACAGTCAAATTTTTATTACAGTTGAGGTTCCCTTAAACTAAATAATGGTAAAACGTTAAATTCCGAACAGATATTAAAAATTTCCAGCACTTGTTAATTAACGTGTGCCTCTTCCTAATTAAATTCCAAAACTGATTCGCACATATGTTGTATTAAGATTTACATTTTGTTAAAAAAAAAAAATCTCAAAGCGACCTGCTGTTGTGTAATACATATTATTAGTTTGTAAGAACGTTAGGCTTACCAGCTATCTAGGAATAAAATAAAGGAAGTTAATGGTTGTTGTTGTTGTGTCTTTGCATGATCCAAGTTTGTTCACATCCGCAATTTGTTTGGGTGAGCTTGCAAGCAGATCACAGTCAGGATTGAGAACAGTACAAAATATTACTCTCTAATTTCTTTGTTTCCTTTTCTTTGCTTGTAACTATTTGGCAGTTTTATTTACTTTCATTAAATACTTGGTGACCCCTTGGTTTTATTTCGGGGAGGTATTTAAACGACTAAAAGTAATCGAACAGCGCACGGTCATAAGCATGATTACAAGTAGGGCAAAATTTGGTAGAAAAGTTTTGTAGGGTAATAAAGACCTTTAGCATCAGGTTTTTCTTGGGAAACCGCAAAATGTCACGTGACCACGGCCTTGCAGTCACGTTTGCAGTTTGCAGTTTACGTTTTAACCTGAGGAAGGGCTTCCAGCGGTAAGTGATTTACGGCAAGGTTTTTTGCCACTAAAAATTGTACAGCCCCGCGTTTAAAGGCATGAATTAGCTTTTTATATCCGCTTGCGATGTGTTTTTTGGATTTTTGATCTCGAATTAATGAATTATTGCTGTTTTTTCGGCGATTAAAGTGATGCACTTCGACTTGATGATCGAACCTACGCGACAGACAAGCCACACGAACGACTTCGAAGCTTACATCCAAGAGAAACCTCTGCTCGCAGCTGCAGGGTATAAAAGGAACAAAGATTTCGACCGATTTGCCATTCCATCCATTCTTGTATAACCCCACGATACTCAAAAGAAAACAGAAGGCAATCAGGCCGGGATTTTTACACGACTGAAGGAGAACTGAGGGATTTAGAAAATTGTGGGTACCTCTGGAAAAAAAACCCTGGCGACACCATTGCTGTGAAGGAATGTAAATTTGCAATTGATAGGATTTGAAGGGAGAAACGTCATTGTAGTCAGAGCATAATATGGAGCTTGTAATTACACCTCGTTCGATTTGTCAAACAGAATTAATTCTTAAGGAGGGTTTGCAAGTTTAGAAAAGGAAAAAAGAAAATCGGCGCCGAAATTGGCCGAGGTCGTAGCCCGCGTGCAGTGACGGCCGAGGGGAATGTATCAGAACTGTGCTGTTCGTGCCAAGTTGTTGTTGCTTTGATAGGGTGATTTTTTGCAGCATTCACGCATATTGCCATCGCATTTACCCCTAGGAGTGTTTTATTGTTTTCAAGCTTTAATGTAATACAGACAGTGAAAAATTCAATGGGCAGATGCGAGGGTTATACGCGCATTTTTCAAACTACGAAGAACTATTGCTGTCTTCGCCCTCATGGTTGCTTTGACTCCCAAATACTTGAAGATGAAGCAGGGCATAATTTTGAGCATGGGGTGAATTTTGAGCATGGGCCAATTCGTGAAGCAGATGGCTGTTTGTTTTGTTCTCTCAGTGTAGGAAATATGAAATTACTCAGGGGAATATTATTGTCTTTTACGCTCCTTGAAATCAGACCAAGGTCGCAATGACAGTCGAACCTCCCGTAACCAAACGATCCCTCAAAATGCAAAGAATTAATTGTGCACAAAAATAAAACTACAGGAGTCTCTATTTCGAGGAGAGGTCCTGAGACTTCTACTTTTTGACAAAGAATTTATAGCATAGCCGGTAGCCGCGAGACCCTTTTCACTCGCCCAAACGGGAGAGCTTGCTCGCAGGCTACATAGCCGGTCATTTTGAAACATGGAGTGTGGACTGCGGATTGCGGAATGCGGTCTTTTTACAAATCGAGGACTGGATATAAAACACAGACTTGAAGTTAAGGACCAGGTACAAAAAGTCGGCTACACAGCTCTGCTCTACACAGGCAAAAACAAGAGAAGCAGATTACGGACTAGCATAAACCTTTCTGATTTTTACACATTCCTTTGGCTCATCACGCAAACGTTCGCACTGAAACGGGAAGAAAGCGTTACGTGTGAGGCCTTACAACTGGACGCGCGAGGAAGCTCATTCCGGTACTAGGAATACCAAAAATAATACTTTGAATTTGATAAAAAAATAACAAACAAACAAACAAACAAACAAACAAACAAAAAAGAGGGGCAAGTTAGAGGAGAATTTAATCTACAGTCTTACATCAATAAATAACGAAACCGAGAAAAAGAGAGTCCCGAACTGACCACCGACCCATTACTGGTTCATCCTTTCCCTTTAACTACTAGTTTGAGGTCAAGTGTCAGTACTGGGTTTAAACTTTGAGTAGCTTTGAACTCTATAATCAAGTCACTCCTAGCCCAAGACTGGTCACAACACCATTTCAAGGCCGTGGGGATGAGCACATGAAATAAAGTCGTGGGAGAAGGACTAAAGCTGTTAAAAGTGGGGCGAGTCATAATGAATGCTGTATTTATAACCTACAAGGTGTATTGCGCTATTTAGCGATCTCCTAATTATATTTTTACCACACCATGGGCTAACTGCGATAAAACAGCAACAACTATTAAAATAACGACAATCTTTTACCTGATTTTGGATAGCTGACTATACAAACACGTCGTCTGATCTCGTCTTGAAGTTGACAATGTAGTCGTACAGTACCTGGGGATTGTCAGTAAAATACGTAGGAATTCTTAAACCCATTATCCACCGTTTTACTTGATCTCCATTCACCCTCTATTTCTTGCAAGATCGGAAAGTTCGCCATGATTGTGGCAAGCCGTTTATAGAAAATCGGTCAGTGTAACGCAGACAGCGGACTATTATTTTTCACCGTGCAAATAGCCCACTTCGGAAATGAGTTATAGCCTGGGACCAAACTAAGCGCGCGTGCGTTTATGGGATCGTTTGGGAGGACTCGAAAACCCGGTTAAAACAGGTCAAAACAGCCAAAGGGAAGGTGGCGATGAAAGAAAACAACATGAAAATGTGAAGCTAAAGGAAGAGAATGTGCCTATTTTACCGCTTTCATAGTCGTTGTGCCCTTGTAAGACGAATAGCAAGCTGACTGCATATCTGAGTGATGACGGACTGTCAGCCCGAATTTCAACAGCATCAATGATAAGCACAGTCCTTGGGTACAGCTCCTTAAAAATGTTTGGCAAATACTAATGTAAGACCTCTTTTCTTGGAATGCAAATTAGGGGCCCCAGTTCAACCCTCATGAACCGCAACCGGGTATTAAACACAGTGCAACGGTTGTTTCTATATATGGACTGCTATCTAACTACAAACTCGCTTGTAGACGCGACAGGCACTCGATCGTGTTACATAAAAAAATCCGAGCAATGGAACTGGATCAAACTGGCCGACATTCTTTAGACAATTTTCAATTTTAATGCGCTTCTTTCTTTGTTTGTTTTATATGTTCCATCATCGCTATTCGAACAGCCGACCACTAAATTCGCACGCTATAATCGCATAATTTGTCAAAGAGTAGAAAACACGTCATTTTTTGAGAGGCTGTCGTGCATATTGCACGCGTTGGCGAAAGGTTACCAAGGTTACAAATCCAATTTCGGATTTCACGTTCCTTTCGACCGCGAAATCTGGCAAATCTAGGATCAAAAATCCGTTTTTGGATTCGCCGAAAGGAACACACCCTTCATTTACTGAGTCAGCCTCAACGTCCATTTCGGCACAAGAAATGTCAGTGTTTCTTTTCCTGGCTCTTGAATTCGAAGTTGCCTCTGACCTGTATAGAATTCGTCCTTCACGTTTTTTTTACTCCAAGGAAAGCAAGATAGACTGCAGATGAGTTCTACTGCTCTTTTCACCACCATCCCAATGGGTAGAGCAAATCCGTGTGCTAGCGGAGTTCAAATTCAAATTATCCTTCCGAAGCAAACGTACATATTCTCGCCGTGTACGTCTTGCCTTGGGTATTCGATAAAATGCCATACCATGGGAGTTCTTGGAATTATTTGGGCACAAAGGTACACAGCAAGTAGCATGTCCCAGCATTACCTCCAGGTGGCTGCTCGGGGTTTTCTGTCCCCCCAGACGATCCCATAAACGCGCGCGCGCTTAGTTTGGTCCCAGGCTACCACTCATTTCCGTAGTAAGGTAAGGTAAGGTAAGGTAAGGTAACGCCTTTATTTAAAGAGGGTAAACACGTGACAGTTATGAAAAAACTGATAAACTTCTGGCCCTCTATAAAACATAAAAACAAAATTAATATTAAGTGGGTTATGAGTACTTGACAACAATAGTCCCATTGTTTTCTAACCCTAAAGACAATAGTCAGCAGGCATTCCGCAGTCTTCATTTTACACTGCCCCATAGCAAATTTATTCAATCCAATCTTTTATGCATAATGCCATTTAATTTGAATTTTCAAAAAAGCTTTTAATTTTGATCCTATCTTTATCAGTTCAATTTATTCATGACTAAATTTTCATTCAATCCGATCACTAAAATATTTATTCAGTCCAATCACCGGCTGAAATATTTATTCAATGCAAAAACAAAAACGGAAAAATATGTTTAATCCATTCCCCCCCGGGGGGAGGGTACTCCTGGGAATTCCTGGTGGGGGTCAGTGCCGCCCGGTTCTCCAAATCCTGACGTTATGTCAGACCAAAAAATTTCGATCATTTTCCATATCCGTTTTCAGACCTGTCCTTTAGGCACAAATTATGTTATCATTGGCTTAGCTTAGAGCGCAAACAAAACAAATCAAATCCAGTTCGAATTCTCTTTCTTTGTTACTTATTTGGAATTGAAACGATAAATACGTTCATATACTCCCGTAGTTCCCTCGAAAACCATACCCGATTCCAGACCAAAGTGGGCAAAGTGTCCACGATACATCCTTTTTATTTCATTAAAGTGGTTGGCAGATTCTTTCCGAAGTTTGATGCAATCTGGCAAAAATTATATCAGCTTCAGTTCTCAAATTCAAGTACAGCCGTCCTTATCAAATCTCTTATTGGCTCTGGAGCAAAGGAATCCTTTCGCAGTCTCCCCAAAGTGTTAAGAGACCTCTGCTGTAATTTCGAATATATTTAATGAAAACAAGCTTGCTACATTTCAAACTCTAATCCAGTCCCGTCTAATTTTGCTAACAATTCCTTGTCAAATCTCTCACTTTGCTCTGGAGTAAAGTAATTCTTCCAGTCTCCCACCACGCCCTTTCGCAGAAGCTTTGGTCCATCCTCTGTTCCACGCAGAAGGTAACTTTTCGCGTTTTTCATCATTCCATTGAATGTACACTGCTCTGAGATGCGATTTAGGAGTTCATCTGACAAGGGCTTGTTCAGGAATTGGGAGATCATACGAACATGGCTTAGAAGATCCTAAGGAGAAGAAACAAAGGGGTAAAGGGGCTTGAAAACTGGTAGAGAAGATGGGGAAGTCAGACTTTGAATCTTCAGAATTTTGGTGCGTTGTCCCGGCCAATGCTAGCCTCCCACGCAGACGTTCTTTGCGCTTCGTCACGCGTTACTTCCCTGCACAAAGAACGTCGGCGTCGGAGGCTATTCCATCGACGCTTAGCGCAGAATACCAAGGTAGGATTGCGTGACTAGCCAAAAGAACGTCTGAGTTTGAGGCTACTTGTCAATCAGGCCTCCTCTCATGTTTAGTTCTGATGTGAAACTAATAAAACAAAATAAGTTTCAAGTGCCAAGTTAATTTTTTTCGTATACATCCTAGTACATAACAAACGATGACCAAATGGCGAGGACGCTCAAGGAAATCACAGGACTTAAAAGAAAAAGGCTTCCTAAAATAACAATTTTGCCAATCACTAACTGAAACATAACAGGTCAAAGACAGAGCTACTTTACAATATAACATTAAATATCAGAGGTTTGTTTCAAGCATGGTTATGCTAAAAACAACATGTGATACAGAGGGTCACAAGAGAAGTCGTTACGTCACGTTGCCATGTTAGCAAAATTTCTCGATCTCTATAAACCGTATTGTTACAAATATCGCAATTGATTTGAATAATTTGAATGACTTTCATGCCCATGATTGCACTCGGGAGCAAAACTGGATAGCCCATGCTTTTCCATGGTAATGTCACGTCGCACTTCTCCTCTGTATAAAGCATATTATTATTCATTCAAAATATTTCTCCGTTTCTGGTTGGCTAAACTTCCACGCATAATTCATCATAACCAGGTACTGTCGACCAAATTTGGAAGAATTTTACGAAATGTGAACTGATGACGTCAATCGTGCAGCAAAATTGCCAGGTGATTGAACGGTTACCCGAGAAGACCTGGGGACGAGGATGAGCTGTTTCGGTAGTGAATACAAAATGAATGAACATTTCACTCGTTTCACGAGGAAGAAAAAAAGCAAACTATTCGCTAAAAACGTAGCAAAAACAGCAAGAAGACAACTCGACGGGCGACATAAAATATTGCAAATATTTACAAAACTGAACAACCCTTTATCTCCTAAACTTGCCGATAAACATGCACTATCGAAGATGAACTTAACATCGATGGAGATAAGCCTGTTTTAGCTTGTTTTTAAACCAGGAGGGTGTTATCCGTACCTTCCTCAATCTCCATAATTCTTCAGATGATACCCAGCCTCATTTAATAATTGCTTAATTAATTCTGTTTTCTACCCACCACTAAGCATTAATCAACGCACAGCAAATTAATGTAACAGAATTAATTTCAAAAAACTGAAAACGACTTTACCGGTAATTCTCCGACAATGATAACAAACCTGTTTCAAGTCTTCATATTTAAGGAACAAAACGTTAGCCTCGTCTTTGTGTTTCCACCATCCAAGTACATGTTTATCCCAGTGACTCCAGGTTGCTGCAAAGAATAACAATTGTGTAGGTTGATAAAGACTAGTAAGTCATGAAGGTTTTTTGCCATGCCTCTAACACTACTTGTCTCAGCTACCTTAAGAAGCATCATAACCAGTTTAGACATTAACCCTTTAAGCCCTAAGAGTGATCAGCATCAAAATTCTCCTTGTAATATCAATGCTTTGTAAAACAGAGTGGGCATAAGAATTACGGAAATGATCACACAAGATGAATTTGCTTGATATTTTATCAACTTCTGCCCACTACTTCTGTAGGAAATGAATTGGGGCAACAAATGAGAATTCAAATTTGAATCTTACGTGCTAAGCCGCGCCCAAGGTTCAATCTGCAGACCAACGCCCCGTAAGGAAAATATGCATCACCTTCTTCATCTCACAATATAGCGATGCTACCGCAGACGCCCGTCAGTAAAATAGGCTCCTGTTGTTCAGCACAGACTGAACCCACCCTCGCTGGGTTACCTCACAATGAAATCAGACTCCTAGGCATTACATTCGTTCTTCCCTTCAGAGTTTTCTAAGGTATCATAGCAAGATTACTCGAACATTCTATTAATTTTCAGTACGCCAATCCTTACGTTTTCAATGCACTTGCAGCAGACCAATTAAACATAATAAATTTTCATTTGGGCTGAATTTTGGGCAGTTGTACTTTTTGCCAAATAGAACATTTCCGAATATGCCCTAATATGACTTTAATTACTGCATGTGTATGAGACAAATACCCATCACCTGGGTCAACTCTACATGTACAGTACAACCTCGACTGACGTGTTTTGACACGTGTTACCACAAACTAAGACGAAAACAAACATTTTTTTAACGTCCACACGAGCCCATGACTACACTAGTCATGGGCTCCTGACGTCCAAGATTTAAACTCTTGAAGATCTCTACGAAAAACACGACTTTAACAATCTTAAACCGCTTACCATTAAATTTACGAAGAAAGAGAGAAATATCATCATCGTATGCAGAAAATGTATAGAGAATAGTACATGGCCGCGCGGAGATACGAAATTTCTCTTCGAGTGTTGAAGAATATTTCAAGACAGAGCGCAGCGACAACAAGAGAAGAGAAATTTCGTATCTCTAAGCGACCATGTAATGTTCTATTTATTATATAAACACCAGTGAAATGCCAAACCATTTTACTTAAATAGTTTTTTGGTCTGAAAGGTGCGGTTTATTATGAAGCCATAGCAATGGTGACATTTTCACATGTGAAGATAATTATATAACTTACATTTTCCCTGAACAAATAGATTGGCATAAAATTCCCACGATGCATTCAATCCAGTATTTTTCCCCAAGCTTGTCAGGAATTTATAATTTGATACAGCATTATCTTTTGGATTTCGAGCGATGTAAATATACTTGCACGTCGTTTCCTCGTTTACACCTTTCGGTATAGCCTCATAAGAAAGGTGTGTCTTAATTAGGCGGGGGCTTGGTAAACTAGCAATGTCTGGTTGTGAAGCTTTTGAATTAGTAGCCTCTTCTAAGAATGGAACACGGTCTTCAATTCGTTTGCTGTTGACTTCTCCATTGTGGTAAATCTGCCAGACAATTTCTTGAACCCAAGTTGTTCCTTAAAGAGACAAAATTTAACATTCAAGTCTGCCCATTTTAGGAAATCCATAGCCTGCGAACAGCAAACGCATTTCCGGTCGTCGCTTCTTTCCCTCCTATTTTTCAGAGGGAGAGAAGCGACGACCGGAAATGCGTCTGCTGTTCGCAGGCTAGAGAATCCAAGACAATCCTGCATTCTGGTTTCCACACCGTGGATTCCTGATTCCAGGTACTGCATCCCAGATTTTGTCGGAGGAACTTGGATTCTGGATCCAATTCCAATCGTTAGTGGGATTCCGGATTCCTTGAGATGTATTTCGCATTCCAAAGCCCGGGATTCCAGATTCTACAAGCAAAATGTTACGGCATTCCAAGTTCTTCATGTAATAAATAACGGCGAAGTGGTTGGACTTCTTGCAGGAAAATTTTCGAGTGTATGCCT
>CALNXK010000843.1:0-20000 GCA_942486035.1 Porites lobata | reverse complement strand
AGACCAACGAAAAAGTGGTTAATTTTTTCACACAAGGTACCCAAGGGGTCAGCGGTATTAGGGTACAGAAGTTGATTATACCACATGTCATCCTTCGCGGAGACGCCAGAGATATTTTTCACCTCATTCCAGCATCTGCTAACATTAGTGCTCTTCAGAGATTTAACTTTCCTTTCATAGAACTGACGTTTACAGGACTTTATCGACGCCTGCACCTTGTTACGCCACATGTGGAAGGATGGAGAATCTTTGCCGAACTGTGCGAGGGCTTTAATTTCTGTCTCTTTGCAATAAATGCTTTGATTTTAGGTGTCAACCAGGGTTTGTCAGTACTGTGCATACGTGATACTTTGATGAGCAAGTATCTATCAATTGCAGCAGACAGAGTCTGAATGAAAAAATCAAACTTGTCCTTACACGAATCCAGCGCAAAGAGTGCATCCCAAGAAAAGGTCGTAATCCAACTCCCAAAAGCTCTAATACAGCTTGCCCTCGTATCACGCCTCGTGATTGTCTGATTAGTCGTTTTTCCGCGAGGACCCTGTTTGATTAGAACGCAGTAGTGGTCACTAGAACCAAGTTTAGGGAGCTGGCTAGGAGCACAGAGGGCCTTTGGATTGTTGGTTAGACACCAGTCCAAAATTCCTGAGTCCCGGGTCAAAACGTTGACAATTTGAGTCAAGCCGCAGGAGCGTTTAAAGAGGGTCGGAGGGATATTAGTGGATGTAGGGTTGAAATCTCCAGTGACCAAGACCAGACACTCAGGGTGACGAAGTGTGTAAGAGTCGACCATCGTTTTAACGTGTTCGTATAATTTTGCATTGTCCTCTACAGAAGCTGAAGCGGGTGGTAGATAATGCCGAGAAGAATCGACGAAATGCCCTTGGATAGGCGAGTAGGTCGCAACTGCACCCACAATGACTCTGAAATACCATCAAGATCAGGAGCATCGAGACGACAGCTCCCGATCTTACAGTTTACACATACAGCGACGCCGCCACCAGAAGTATACGTGCGATCCCTACGGTACAAGACGTAATTTAGGAGAGGAGGGTCAGGTATTTCGTCTGACAACAAGGTTTCCGAGACACAGACTATGTCCACCTCGTTATTAGCAACAATACATTGAAGCTCGTCGATCTTTGGAGCTAATGAGCGAGCATTACATATCAGAAGCGGGGGAACAGTGATGGATTCACGAGTTTCCTGTCCAGGAGCAGGTAAAGCGAGGCCAGTATTGAATGAGAGGAGGCCTGCGGCTTGAGCCACAGGATTCCCAGACCGATGGCGAGATCTATGGCCGCCTCTCCTCGAGCGAAAACGTTTACGGATACCCAAATCTTCGAGTCTGTTCCATAAATAAGATGGAATGATGGATTTAGGCTGAGCTTTGCCAATAGACTTCAAGAAGGAACTGGAGTATTCCAGCCTAGCAGGTGTTGAAGTTGTATTACAGGATCCAACATGGCCGGACGACTGGGATCGATCGATCAGACCAAACCAGCGACCACAGAACAGCCACAAGTCCGAAAATGGCACAATAAAGTACACCACTGAACCACATATTCGTAATCTTATGTACGTACGCTTGTGCCGTTGGATTTTAGTCATTTTGAAATGAAACAGGTAAGAGGTCACCAAGGATTTCATGAAAGAAAATAAAACTACCAAATAGGTACACGGCAAAGAAAAGGAAGCAAATAAAGGATGGTAACAATGTGGTCTAGAGTAATATCACATTTCCTTCACTCGAGAGACCACGACATACAGCTATTCCCTACAGGGTGCTTTTACAATATTGTGTAAAGTTCGATATGTGACTTGGGCTGCCTGTGAGATAAAAACAATTTTAGCAAACTGACCTGCTTTCGGATAGCTGACTACAAACACGTCGTCTGATTTCGTCTTGAAGTTGACAATGTAGTCGTACAGTAGCTGGGGATCGTCAGTAAAATACGCCGGAATTCTTAAGCCCATTATTTCCACTGTTTTAGTTGATCTCCATTCACCTTTGATTTCTTGCAAGATCGGAAAGTTCGCCATAATTCTTCGTGTGATGGTGCGTTTAATATTTAGAGCGATAACACCTCGGGGTCACGCGATCACCAAACCTCTAAGCGGAGAGAAGGGTCTGGGCTCCAGGAAATGATCCGGGAAAATTCCCAGAAAACTTTCAGTTTCAGATTTAGGAGCTGAAAAGTTCCTAGTCCATTTCGAAGTTCTTTTATTTTGATCATCAACAGTTTGGAGTGATTTTCTGAGCTCGAACACTTAAAAAATATTCTGGAGATTAACGATGGGCACTTTGCAGCTAAGAAGGTACGTATTTTATTAGAAATGCTTACATAACATATATTGACAACCATACAAATATGAAGGACACGAAAAGATTCGATCGATACGATCGAGTCTGAGCGGCCTATAAACACTGCAACAAAGCATTCCACAAGGTATTTTCGGACTTGAGGAAGCCATATTACACAAACTTTTACCAAACCATGTGGAAGAGACCATGCATTTCGACTTTAAACTATCCCTAGTGTAACAATAATTAGCAAAGAGCAACTCCAATCAATAGACCATTTTACTGTTGTGCGCTTTCGTATCCTAGCCTTTGAGTGAACGTGAGGCTGAGGCTGACCTTGTTTTGAGACAAACCTTTTTCCTTTTCTTCTAGAAATTATGCTTTAAAAGTAGTAGTTAGCATGAGAACGACATGATCTATGTAATCAAGCAGGAAGGGTTGTATCAAAACAAGGTCAACTCTAGCCTGCGTGGCAGACGTTAAAAGGCGAGGGGGAGTGGGATTTGAGCGCGCGAGGGAGAAAGGAAAGGAACGCCTGCAAGGAGACCATTGTTTTCTCCATTTTTCACACTCAGATTGTGAGCGTGAAAATAGTGATTGGTCAGATTAAATTTATGTTTTAATTAAATGTCAATTATCTTCAACTTAATACCTTTTTCTGATTGGTTGAACTTGAAATCAACATCACGCCATTTGAGTAACTAAACATATGTTGTTAGTGAAGCATGATGAGATTTCTCTACAGGAATTCATCGTTAGAAGGCATCAATTTCAGCTTGAAAGGACAATAGAAAAAAACAGTTTAAGAACAATATGAAGGACAAAGCCTGTCAGCAGATGAGTTTTAAACCACATTTACACGCGCTAAAAAACGCGGCACGGCACGCCAAATTTTTGGCACCATGCCTCATTTACCTGTGAGGAGACTACCTCCGCGAGGTAGTCTCGGCGCCCCTAAAATTTTGAGCACTGGAGCCACATTTCATGTGGGACTGATACGTTAACATGTCGAAAATTGTGAGGACTGTGCCTTGAAATTATCAGCACGGTGCCAAAAATTTGGCGTGCCATGGCGATTTTTTAAGCATGTGTAAATGGGGTTTTACTGACTGGTTCTGAAAAGTACCATCTAGGGGTGGTGAATGGTCCATTAAAATTTTTAACAGCTCGCAAAATTTTACCTTTGCTCGACTTGCTCGCAAAATTTAAATGATTGCTCGCTTGCTCAAGCTCCCCAAATTTTGCAGTTGCTCGCATGCTTGCTTTCTTGTCAGTATATTGCTAGACATTTTGTGGATCTTTCGTTGGATTAAAGTAAAGGTAATTCTGTATGGTGCTTAATTCTTATAAATATGGCTATCAAGTTCAGGGGAAATGCACGTGATAAATGACAACGATAAATAATAAATGAGCTAATCTAGGTATATATGTTTAAAAAGAGAAGATATTGTTACCAGTTGAGTTCTTCTGAGGTTCTCTACCGCTCTACTCACTAGGCTTTAATTAGGCCATGTTTTCAATAAAAACGGTAATTGGAAGCTTTAGTATAGGATTCTTTCAGAAGAGGTTGTTCTGACACAAGGATGTTGTTCCTCTTCAAGTTCTTCTTCATCCACATCAGTCATGTCCCTTTCTTCAACCCCACCCCTTGTACACTCGAGACATTCTTCGTACAGCTCTCGGTTTAAATTGATGTGAAAATCTTTGTCTGTGAACTGCACTTTCCAAACAGTTCCAATCACAAAATGTTTCTCTTAACCTGAGTGGTGAACTCGTAATTGAATATTAACTAGACAATCTTCTTGATCACTTGCGTACAGGTGTGTTTTTACTTTAGACGAAGTTCGATCCCTTAAGGTTTTGTGCAGGCTTTCCCAAAATAAAGGGTCCACTGATCTCTTTGAACTTAGCGATGAGTATCACATCGTCTTTTTAAAATATTTTCTGTTTTATTTGAAAGAAAAGGATTTCCATATGGATTGCTGCAAGTGGAAAACATAAGAAGTGCTCACTGCTTGTGAGTTGTATTCTCTAAACTGCTTGCAGCTCACAAAGCAAATTTTTTATCACTGCTCGTGCTCGCAAAAAAATCGCAGTCCTCGCATGCTCGTGAATGATTGCAAAGACCATTTGTCACCCCTTCATCTCCCAACGGCTCAAGTCGGTTTTACTCGCCAGAAGAAAGAAAGGAAAAATCATGCTTCCTGTGTGCTTGTTATCTGCTGTTTGACCCCCATTATCAACAGCAAAATAATTGAAGATGAAGCGATCGATTGGTTGAGGACTTCTTCTTGCTGGTTATAAAATCGCCAAGAACTTCTTTTAATAATAAATTGCTGCCTTCTTGCAGTTCTTCGAAGTTCAGCTCTTCTTTCCCTGCTACCAGCGTTCTTTTGTGTGCTCTGCTGGATCCAATTCTTCCTGATAGAAATTATTCAAAGGGTGACAGCAAATTGTTTTAATTTTTCTTAGACAAACATTGCATTGAAAGTTGCGAAGAGCCACTACATTTCTTATTAAATAGTTTTCCAGCCCGATTCCTTCAGCAACAACTTGAATAGACTTATGCTGGATTTTATGTAACTCGGCACATGTCATTGTAACTTTCAAGGAAGATTCCTTCAATGGACGACTGCATCTGAACTTTTTTTATAGTAACTGAGCTGAGTTATAGGCATTTTCAAGTAAAATGCACATTAAAAAGATATTACAGTTTTGTGAACAGCACACAGGTGTGCATGTTTGTTTTAAAGTATATGAAAGCTATTTTAATGTTTAACCAATGAAATAACTTTAGAGGTATTACTATTGCATACTATTATTATTATATTATTATTATTATTATTATTATTATTAAAACATGCAATTTAATTGAAATAATGACAGGTTTTTCCTTAAAATGACTAGATGCCAATAACCAGTCAAAAAGTGGACAAGGAAACATCAAGTACAGTCAGTAGTAATAAATCAACAACAAACTATGTGTATTAGCAATGGCAGCTGCAGCAGCAACAGGACCAAGTTCAAGGTATTAAGATCACTCTGATTTCTTTCTTTTTTTTTACCTGTTAGTAGGTATTGTTTTAGCCAGATATCCCTAGAATGAATTAGTGTGATTGATCTTCCCTTCAACTCCATACACTGTGTGATTTCCCTCAGCATCAGAGCCAAGTGTAGAATAAATATTATTAGTATTATTATTAATAATAACTACTAGAAGTAATGTATCAAAACCAAGGTTCATTAGATCTGATATCAATACCCTGGCAAGTTAAGGATTAACAAAGGTGCCACACCCACTTTAGTGGACAAACTTTGAGGTGTTTGAAAATGGCAAAGAACAGGCTCTGAAATAAAAAATAATAGATCCTTTGCAGCTGGGAATCATGTGACCTTTCTTGTGCTAAAATTATGGAATGCAATTTAAAATACCAGAGATGGAATGAGCAAATCAAAAAAATTTGCTGGGTCAGCTAATTTTTAGGTTTGCTATTAACAATTCAATTTTTACATGTTGGTTTAATGAATTATGGAAAAATACAATGAATGGTTTATATCAATGGAAAACATAAAGCTGTACCATATACCTTGCGGTCCAGCAAAATCCATTTTACCCTTATAATTTTTTAAACATCAGAACACGATTGAAATCCTACTCTTAAAATTGGCCTGCTAGCTAATTTTTTCATTTTCATCTCTTGCATCATTTAACTTGTTAAACATGACATAATTTTGCATAAGAGAGGTCAACATGACTTCAACCTGCAAATGGCTTATTCTTGTAGAAAAAGCTGTTGCAAACCTCCTGTAATTTATGGCAACAACTTTCTTTGTTTTCTCTTCGTGAATTATTAATGAGTTTGAGAAGCAACTTGCCATAACATGTTTTTGATTTTTTTTGTACCCCAGTACCAGTGCTCTAGGAAACATTAATGACAGCAAGAAAAGATGGATGGTGTTTGGTCTTGCACTGAAGGACCTAGTGGACCAAATTCGCTCTTTTGTAGAAAAGGAAGTTCAAAAGGATTATGTCAATCTTAAAACCAGTCATGGCATTGATTCTCAGAGCTCATCTGGTCGACTGAAGAAATGGAGTTCCACTTTTCTGAAGTATGAAAACATTAATGGCAATGATGCTGTACCCAAGCTTCATGGGAAGTTTAATTATGCTGCATTTGACTGCCGCATAATGTCACATGTGGACTATGCAAAGCTGTACTTAGAGAACTATATGGCCAAGTTCACAGTGTTTGATGAACACTGTGATGCCTCTGCTGTGCTTAACTTGCTTGTTAGAGTTCCAGTGTTTTCTCTTGCTGCGCAGAGTGCTGCACATGATGTTCGGCAAGATAGAAACACCTGGGCTCACTGTGCGTTCCAAGACTGGGATCCTGCAAAGTTTCAGCAGTGTTTTCAAGACATGAAAAGGTTGGTGAATGCTCTGGGTCTGCCAGCTGCAGATGAAACAAAACTCTTAGCAGATCTCAACACCTGGGAGAAAACAGGTACTAACAGACATAATCTCAATAAAAGCCTGCAATATCCGTGGGAACATCCCTACTTGGCTTCATCCCCACTAGGCTTCATTGTGGTGGGAAAAGTTTTTAGGAAAGCTTTAAGGATCTTAGCTTTAGAGGGAAGGGAGTGTAGGTGGGTAGTGGAGCAAGATTTCAAGGGAATGTTTGGTTTTTTTTGCCCTTTTTTCCGGTCTTCTCCACTGAATCATGCTCATTCTGCTCTGGTTTGAAAGATCTTCTCCCCATACACTAGTCAGATGACAAAGTTTTCCTTGATCGTTAAAACTGATGACGTCACAAGTGATAGAAGGGGCGTGGATCCGCACGGGCGGTTTAGGGGCGAATGGATTAATCGGTCATTTGTTTTTTTTTTGTTTGTTTTTTTGGCTAAGGTGACAAGACATCAGCTATTTTAAGCAAACGATATTATTATCTTGCTATCAAAGGCGCAAAATATTGTAACATAACAGTCACTGGAACATCAACTCTTTCCAAGCAAAACCCGTACAGAAATTCGGAAGCAAAAAGTACAGCACAATTATAAGTGACTTTTAACTCATTTTATCTACACATGTAAACCAAAATGTGCTGCCACTTTTCACTGTATTCAAATTGTTTGACAGGAGATACTTAAATAACCCGTAGTAAACACATAGTGAACTTCAGCATCGGCGAAGGCGACGGCATCAAAAATGTCACTTTAGTCACTCAGGTTTTGAAAAGGAAACGAAAACTCGCCGTCGTGTGTTTACGACCTCCATAACAAATCGAATAAGGAAAATTCACGTCGTGGTCGTACAGTGACGGCAAAGAAATGTACCAAAAACGTGTGCTGCACGTGCAGAATTGTTGTTTTGCTAATCTGACGTTGTCGTTGCCGTCGCCTACGTTGTCGTCGTCGTCGTCGTGGTCGTTGCGAATTTCTACTAGGGCTGTGTCCACTATACTGGATAACTTTTGCGCCGGTACGAAAACCATACCCGATAGCAGCTTCTGTTCACACATAAGAACAGTGATTTCGGCGCTATTTCTGTAACGAAGCGAAGCTGCGCCGCGCCGATCTCTTAATACTATTGTTTGTTGCAGTGTGAACACCTGTTCGGCCCGTGGTAGAAATACATAAATGGGAGCGAGGCCTGGAACCCACTGAGAAGGAAGTAAATATTCACGAGGGAGGACTTGGAATTTAGTGCATCAAACCGTCTCGGCCAACCGCCCCGGCTGGCACGATATTCGATGTGTGTGAACGACTTGTGCCGCCCTGGGTCGTTGCTGTTGTCACTTTTATCGGATAGCTTTTCGTGGCGACAGCCTAAATCTGCAGTTTGAATTAAATTAAAGCTTCTCAATGAAAACAATGGCAGACATTACGTGCAGTATAATTCAGTGTTGAGATAGTAATGAATCGTAATGTAGTTAAACTTCTACTTTTTCTTGTTTGCCAAGGACCGTCACTTTGTATGAATCCTTCTGTGGACGCAGTATTATTACAGATGGTACAACAGCATGTTCATAAGCTGATAGCTGATGTCGACAAGATGGTGTTTGCAGTGGATTGCGACAGGGAGACAGTAAAGAATGCACTGGAAGATGTTGCTGGTGACGTGAAGGAACTGGAAAAACGCGTTTCAGTTGTTGAGAAGGAAAATAAAGGATTAAAACGCAACATGAAAAGCTTTGAAGATGAGCAGAGAGCTATGGGAGGAAAGTTCAAGTCTCTAAAGTCAGACCATGATTTTGTAAAACAACGAGTAACACAAGTGGAAGAGCAACTTAGATCTTCTCTTCCTCAAGTCAGCTTTGGTAAATACGATTATTCTTATTATCTTTCAAACTTTAGCTTCTGTTTAATTTTGTTTAATCCCGTGGTGTTTCAATGATATTGGAAAGCGTATGCAAAATACCAAAGGTGATGATTGCAAACCTACATTTAAAGCTTTAAATTTTTCGTTTAAAAGAGAACTTTATAATAAGCGAATTTCCAAAATTAATATTCGCAATAAATCAAGTTGATGACGCGATCTGCCCATTGAATGACTAAAACGCGTAAAATTATCCATAACTTCAACTTTTATTCAAATTTTGTCCAAACGTTATAGACAACTTTCAATGGACAGCAATGAAATTCAGCGATTTTGTAGCCTGTTACACTGATCAATTGTAGTTCTGAAAATTTTAATAGAAGTAAATCTATCTACGAATTTTGATATTATCACTTCTTTTCGTAAAAGTCGCCTTACAAATTGCAAAAAGAGCTCAGTATTGTACATTACCGTGATGAATATCTAGCCGATGTTTTGAAAACCAACCTATCGAAAATTGCAGTCATTTGTGTGAAATGGCGTCAAAAGGCAGGTTTTGGGGGCTTGATAAGCTGCAAACGTGATCACAATACTAACAAAGGAAAAAGAAAGAGCGACGAGGAAGAAAGAAGAAGAAGAGAAAAAAGCAGTGGTTGCACTCTTAGTTTTTATAATGGCTGCTGTGGTTTTTTGCCAGATAAAAACCGTTGGACACAAAAAGGTCCATTTGGCGGTAACGTTTTCAAAAATCCGGCTAGATATACATTTTGTTATTCGAAATCGCGCATGTGTAGCTCTCTCGAGTGGTTTGGTGAATGTTAAAGAGACATTTTTTTAACGAATAAGTTGTAAAATCGGTCCAGAAATCTAGTAAGTAGCCTACAGTATCTTTACTGATTCCTAAAATATAGATTTGTGCGAAACTTCGCAAAGCAGAAGACAGGCACCCAAAGTATACGTAGCGTAGTGCATTCCCAGGGGAAATACGACTTAGGACTGAAATTCAATGAGGAGCAAAAACAATTGTGACGTCATTGTCACGTTATATTCATTCGGATCGCGAAAAAGACAACATAGTAAAGTTCAGTCTCTGTGTAATTCATGTGTTATAATGGATTTACAGTAAAGACCAAGCTGTTAACGTAAACGCTGTTCCTTTTTCTTGTTCCTAAGAAAAATTGGAAGTCTAATAGAAAAGGTTTTTACTCAAGTAAGGAAATGTGGATCACTGAAATGTAATTTAGCTTTCTTCGTCTAAGCACTTTGTTTTTCTTCCTATTTCCCCCCTTAGAAATTTCCAATTTTGAAGCCGATATCGCCTTTTTCAGCGAGCGACACGATCCAGAAACGAGAGAGTGGCTCTTTGGAGATATTAACAAGTGGTTCCATGCTCCTGGTGACTCCAGAGCTTATGTTCTCCTGGGTGATGCGGGAGTTGGCAAAAGTGTAATAGCAGGAGCCCTGGCAAAGCGGGCACTGGATGCTGGGTACTTAGGCGCTGCTTTCTTTTGTCGTCACAATGACGAGACAAGAAATGATCCCAGATGTCTTTTAGGTACTATAGCTTGCCAACTTTGTAAATGTAGTGTTCAATACAGTAATATAGTGGGAGGGGAGGGTGGTGTAAGAATGACATTAGCCAATAGTAAGTTAAGTATTGGTGGGTTGTTTACGAAACTGTTACAAGAACCTTTAGGTAAGTGCGCGCCTTGTGAACAAAGAAAATTAGTCATTATTGACGCTCTAGATGAGACAGAGTACAAGTCCAGGGACGATTTTCTTGATCTGGTTATGCACCGTTTTCCCCGGCTTCCAAAGTGGCTTTTGTTTTTTATTACCAGCCGCCCTGAGGATACCGTGCAGTTCACTCTGAAAAATTATAACCCTTGCGTTAAAATATGCGCTGGGTACGGCAAACATCTTAATGTTTATCAGCAGCACGAGCAGGACATAAAGCAATTTTTGGAGAAAAGAGTCGATTTTTCCTGTCTCCCATGCACAGTTGAAATAGTAACAGAGAAGTGCAATGGGTTGTTCTTGTACGCGTTCTACATGGTAGAAGTGTTAAATAATTTAGCATGTTCAGGTAACATTGGTGAACTGACTGAACTTTTTCCAGGGGATATTGATGATTTTTTTTATGTCAATTTCAAGCGGATTTTTGATAAAGTGGGAGCAGATCTCTTCAGAACTTTGTTCGGTTGTGTTGCAGCTTCTCCTTCTCCTCTTCCGCGGTCATTTATTTCATTCCTTGTAAAGAGGGAAAAATCAAACCTGGACGAACAAGAAGTTATTGACACCGTTTCAATATTTTTGGTACTCCGAGCTTCTGATCTGACCTTTGCCTTTCTTCACAACTTAATCCCATCCTGGCTGACCGACAGGAACAAAGCTCGACGATTTTTTGTCGACACCACCAAAGCAGGGGAGTGCTTAAAAAATATTGTTCTGGAATTTCTTCCCTCTGTAATGGACTTCTCATCCGCGAAGAAACATCCGTCTGTCGAAAAAGATTTTCTGGACTATGTCTTGCATGTTGGCGTTCGTGTTTTGTGTGGTTACGATGACGCATGTTCGATGAAGATCGTTTACAACTGCATGTCCAGCTACCATTTTATCCAGCAGAGAATACAGAAAAGCCGGATTGGCGTTTATTCTGTTATTGGTGATCTCAAGCTTTCTGCTCGCTCACAGACTCTTGATGATACTGAAAAGGAAATTCTGCAAGGAGTTTGCAGAGGGCTGGAAAGAAATACCCATACTCTTCTGGAATGTCCACATCTTCTTCCTTCCTGCCTGCAAATGATGTCCAAAGCTGTCAAATTAAACATGACAATTCCCGATGGAGTGTCCACCACTTGGATGGAGTGGAGCTGGCTCCCTTTCCCTGCTCCTAAAGCCACTCGTAACAAGGTCACGAGTTGCTTTGCTTTTTCTCCTGATGGGAAGTTTTTAGCCGAAGTCAAATACGGATGCATCTCGTTGTACAATTCATGCTCCCTTGAAAGGTTGCTTCTCCTAGTCGAAATAGAAGAATTGGCAGACGTAAAACATCTGGCATTTTCTTCCTGTGGTAATTTTGTCTTCTTTGGAAAATTTGATAGAGCGTTCTCAGTAAAGCGAAGAATTATTGAAACATATTTCCCATTACAGACAGTTCATCTTTCATCTGAATGGTTTTCGTTTGCCCTTGATCGACAACACATCGTGGTGAAGTGTAAGAGTTTACTTACTCCCACTTGCTGGTTGTGCCTTTTAAATCACCTTTGTTTGTGGGCCAAATTGGAAATTGCACAGAGCCGGGAAAGAGAACCCTTATGTCGATGTTTTCCTGACAAGCTGAAAGTGACAAGAAAATACCCCCAATTTGCAGCCTATCAAGGTTCGCGCATTACAGCCATGAGGCCATTGTTAGATCTCCTCAGCGAAATGAAGCAAGAAGAATGGTGTTCACTTTTACAAAAGGTACAACTTACTAGAGGAGACGGAACGTTTCTGGTTTCAAGTTGTCAGAGCTGCAAAACTGCAAAAGACTATGAAGCATTAACCTTGGAAGACGTTCGTGAGTTTGTTATTGACCACTACTCTGAGATATTTAAATATCAAGTTTTGGATATGCAAACGGGTAAACCTGTGCTTAATCTATCCTCATCTTCCGGTGTTGAGGTGGGCCCCTTTATTCATTTTTGTCACCTAGGCACAGCATTTGAGATATGTGGCACAATTTTTACCAGCACGGGTAAAGCTTTGTCACTCTCCAATATTGCTTTACTAAGCACTATTTGTCATCACCTTCTTTTCCGTTCAAGTATATTGCAAGAACTAGAACTCAATTTTTTTCTGTCCAGGTCTCCACTTAAGTCATTGAAATGGTATCCGCCTGGTCCTGATGGAAGAGTTAGCTTTGTGGTGGATAAAGGTAGCGTCGTTAACCAGAAGGTGAAACTTGTCATTAAAGACATCAAAAGTTATGCTCCCGTGGAGGAGGATGTAGTTCTTTATGTGACTCCTCATGAGTTCCGTCTATGTGCCCTCTGTCTCCAGACAGGCACCACCACTGCTGTTCTAGACAGCTTCCACCACCACATAAGGTTATTGGACACGCCCGTCTTATCTGACGATGACACTCTTGAAGAGGTAAGAGAGAAAGAGTTAGCCTCATCGACTTATACATTTACCGACTTATCCAACGATGACACTTACGAAGCAATAGAAAGGGCTTCACTCTTGTCGACAGTTTCACCTATAACAGCGTCCGAACTGGAAAATCTCCTGATGAAGGCAGAAAAGTGTTTTTCTCTGACAGTATACCTTGCTTATCACCACCAGGAGTGATATGGGTGGCCAAACCGTTTGTTAAAGATGTGGTCTACTTGTTTCGTGTACTACATCCATATCAGCAGCAACATTCCAACAACCCAGAATACGTCATCAAGGAGGTCGCCCAATTCGGTTTCACAAATGACCACTCATTTTTCTTGTACTTAAGTGTTCACAACACACTTCACGCTTTCTCCCTCCAATCGGGAACCATTCTGCAAAGCGTCTCAGGAGTTAGCCCGTTATTCTTCAGTTCTGAAGGGCAAGCTGGCTATCATTTTCAGGCCGATGACGAGGGTAAAACTTTGCTTTTGCGAAACTTCCCTTGTGATTTTTTGAAACATTTTCTTATTCCATCATCGAGAAACCAATGCAAGCAAACTTTGTTTCAGATGACACTTTCCTGGTTCTTTATGTGGACTCATCAGTTGCGTTGTTTCAAGGAGCTGGTGATCGATGTACTGACACTTTATTTTTTTTCAAGGTTTCTCAGGTTCTCTTGGCACTTGGCAAGTGGAGAAATGCGCATTTTCTTCGGACGGAAAGCTAATTGCCGCTCACCATGGCAGCATGATAACGTTGCACGATACAATCGGACAAGACGGTTGTCAGTTTGTATGTTCCGTTTTTGAAGCTGACTACGAATTTAAAGTCGTTGAGCTTATATTCTCAGCTGACAATGCCTTACTTCTTTTTTGTATCCTACGGGACAGGAATTGGCCCTTCGCGTTTGTTTGGGACGTAAGGAAGAAAGTAGAACCACAGTCATTTGACCCACCAGGGCTTCTTTCTGAGAATTTCTGCTGCTGTTTTACAGTTGATAACAAAATAGTGTTGTGCACTGAGCTCTATATTGAGATATGGGATCAGGCAGCAAGTCCATGTCATTTATTAAAAAGACTAGCTCTCGATGTGCTTTACAACGAGAATGACAAGATTACCTTTTGTACCGTTTCACCGAACAATGATCTACTGGCTTGTTGCGTTGTGGATCGAATCCTACTCTACTCGCTTAACAATCCTACCAATCAGCCCTATTTGAACGAGCTACCTCGTGCCCATTTAGGCAAAATCGAGTTTTGTCGGTTTTTGAATGGGAATCGCTACATCATATCATATGGTATTGATGGTGCTGTGTTCTTGTGGGACTTACTTGAGCGGAGAGCCATTTCGTTTATTAAAATTCCACTGGAGGGTGACAACATTTCTTTCATGACTGTGTCCCCAAAAGAGAACAAAGTAGTTGGTTGTACTTCATTTGGGGGATTCTTTCAAATTAATCTGAAGGGATTAAAATCCGAGATGTTGTCATTAGAGCGGTTTCAACTGGAACGAATGAGGAAAGAGCACAATGTGTTAACCCTCACTGGAGCAGTTTGCCCCATTGCTGAACAGATTGGTGAGAACACGGACACTTCAAAAGTAGTGGAAGAGATGGATTTTATGTGTCCTTCTGACATCAGCGAAGACAGCGATGGAGATGAATCAGAAAATTCAGGGGCTGATCAATAAGGTTAAACATCGCGTATCCCAACATGAAGTCGTGAGAGAACCATAACGTCACCTGTGAGCTTTGAAATACACAGGCTAACCAGTTAGTTTTATAATTGAAGTAGTTCATATCGCAGGATAGAAAACAATGATCAAAGTCAATCGGTAGAGTACATAGGCTTTTTGGGCAAATCATACATATTGTAAGGAAAGAAGTTGATGATGAAAGCAAATGAGACTTAAGAGCTCTACTACCACAAGAAATGAAATCATAAATCGTTCGTAAAGAACACTAGGTAAACGGCAAATACAGGTCACAAATGCTGCGAATCGATTACTGCATAGGGATATTTCAGATGCTATTACTAGAATTAGTTTAGTAAATGGTTACAAAGTGAAAACCAGGCAACTATAATGTTAAGTGTAAACTGATATACTTAATTACACCCCACATCATACACAACTCAAACCAGACAGAAAAACATTTTAATAGTGATCAACCTCACCTGATGAGCAGCTCCTGAAAGGCAGCAAATGAGGTCAGAAACGCCCTTTGCTTTAAATGCCTGTATGAACGTTCAAAAACACCGCCATCTGTGAATTCTGTTTATGTGACGCTTTCCTCAAAAAAACAAATAAATAAATAAATAAACAAAGGCATCAAACTAGCTTTGAACAACAAAAGAGTCTTGATAGCAGCTGTGTTTCATGGTGTGACGGCATTCAAAAGACAAAAATATTCAGTTTAAAACTGAAAATCACACAAAGTTTCAGTTGTCGGTGATGAAACTTCAAGGTGCTGCATAAGTGTTTCCGTGTGTCAAAACTTTGGCCAGTCTGAGACTAGATTGATCTTGGAGCGTGACCAAGCTAAAAGCAAAGCCTTAAAAATAGAACTTCAAATTAAGAAAAAAAGCTTCAAGATTTTGACTGGAACATACTCCAGTGGCTCCCCTTAGGTGAACAGGTTAACTTTTTGCCAAGACAAACGCAAGCTGTTGTCTTGGTTTCCATCATCCCTTTCCCGCGATCTACTCTGTCCCTTCCTGACAGTCTGTACGGGCGGAAGGGCGTGCGGTGACGTCTTATCCAAATTTTCTCGCATCAATAGATTTCCAATTTCTATAGCAATGGAGGCTTCGCCATTAAAATGAATCTCTGCATAACGACTTGCATTTCCAGATCCGTTGCCCTTTGACTTAAACTGTCTCGTAATGATAATTTTATTTCTTAAAAAATATTAAAATAAATAAATAAATCGTAAGTGAACGTAAAATGTGATAGCCCATAGCTGACTTTATTTGCCTATCTGTGACAGTGTGCGTTAGAATTGCAACTGAGAAAAGATGACTCATGAAATTAGAGAACGAGTTCATAGTTTGTTAGCTCAAAATTGAGTTGCATTTCTGAATAATAGTCTGAGTTTGATTATGGCCTTGCCAGAAAGGTAAAAATCGTAAAGCAACAATCCGCTAGTCTAAAATTAAAGTAGTTTTGAGATTTTGTAGAGCGTTTTAACCTTACTTTATTTACTTTGATTTTACGACGTGCAATCAATTTGACAGTTTATTCTTTGACATTTTCGTACAGGGTGGTTACGTGCTCCTCAAAGGACTGCGTGAGCCCGAGCGTTTCGTTAACGTCTTGGGTCATTTCTCTAACGTTCTATATCCGATTTGAAAAAGACACCATTCGATAAAGCGTTTGCGAAACGACCTAGAACGTTGGCGCCGTAGAATGATTGCTACTCGTCTTTACCCTCTGTCTCCCTGAGTGAATGATGAAGTCTTGTACAGTATTAAAGGTCATTCTAACTTTTGAATATATCGACCAAATTCAGCGGTGTGACCATTCAAATAATTGAAATGAAAACTCTTTGACTGAGTACTTTCATATGAAACCTTTTGCTCTTCATCTTTTCCAAAAAGAAATTTTGTGGAATATTTACTTTTGCCACATTTGTGAATGAGAGGGTTAAAAGGGGACCTCCACTGTTATATCAATGTGACCGGAACTCTGTTCTAAAGAAGATGGAACTTCCAGTAGTTAAAGTAAATACCATAAGGAAAAAATCGCCTGTTTTTGCTATAAAATTTCCCGCGCGACACATGATTTTGTAATTTTTTAACACAGTTTGCTCTGGCCATTGGAGAGCTTAAGTAACGACAACGGCGACGGCAACGAGAACGGCAAAAAAACATAATAAGTTAAACAAGCAAATCAATAATGTTGCACGTGCATTTCTTTGCCCGTCGTTGCATTTTGGTTCCGGCCGCTGTTGCATACCAAAAATCCAATTTTAAAATTCTCCATTCCCTTTATCGAAAAAAAAAAGAGTTGAAATTAAGTATCCATTTATACAGTTGTAAGTTAAAGTCAAATTTTTACCACAGTCGAGGTTCCCTTTAACAGAATATAATGTTAAAACCTCAAATTCCGTTTTCCTTCCTCTCTTAAGGTGCATTATTTTGTTAAATAGGAAAAAATAGGCTCAAAGTGACTGTTGTGTAAACTATATTTTTTTTAATTCAGATACATAGTGTTCGTTTGTAAGAACGTCTGGCTTGCCAGTTATCTACGAATAACATAAAAGTTAAGGTTTCTTGTTGTTGTTATGTCTTTACTGTCAATGGTTTTTCGGTTTTGTTTTAGTTTGTTTGTTTTCTAATCTAAAAGTATACCGCATTTTCTTGACTCTAGCATTTATAACCCGCGTACTAAACGACACCGGTGCATTAAATTTTTTCTATTTTTGTATCTCACTTTGTAACGGTGAGTTACTTCTCCTGCAGTTTTATCAGTGGCTTGTCCATTAGCGCCCAGAAAATTGCTACTTAGATTGAACCATGTTTGAGTTAAGATCACACGTAGTATGGCAGTTCAATGTGAAATTTCAGACCGCAATTGCCTTAAGATTACAGCCATTATCAGTAATGTGGGTGGTTTGTCATAACTGTCTGGAGCTTGAATCCATTAAAAGCCACTTTTTCATGGACGTTTACAAAATATGGACCACCTCTGTGGACTTAGTCCAAGGACCTCTTCGTGGATCCGGTCCATGGACTACCCCCGTGGACCACCCCTAATTTTTGAAGATGAGCTTTTCCAGAGGTCTAAACGAATTTTAGGAACCTTAATTTGTAGAAAATGTGTCAATTTGTATTATCACAATTAAAGGATTTATTATCTATTTTTGTAATATTATTTTGCAATTGTAAGTAGCTATATTATTTTACGATTTTAATTACCTTTGTAATTCAGCCTTACATTAACAATGAGTTTCTTTAAATAAAAGTCGTTATACTCTAGCTCAATTTTTTTCATACATTCCATACATGGGTTCAGTTTAGTCAGAAACGAGAAACAATATTTGGAGGGGACATGAGGAGAGGTAGGGAGGAAGTATTCACTGACGCAGCTTTTTTGTGTGTGCCGTTTCGTTGCGTGATGATAGACAGAACACAATGGCTGCGTAGGAGACTACATGTAGTGAGGAAGAGGTACTGCATGATGATTGAGTACCCACTCCAGACTTCCCTTCCCTCAAAGCCCTTGGAAATGTTTACTGGTTGGCAAACTTACTGAATCCTGCTCACGAATCAAGCACAAAATCAGGATCTGTATATTGCCAAACAATGTGGTTGGTCAGACGTCTTACAAGGTTGCGGACACTTACAGGTTGGTCCATGTAAATTGCCATTTATTCAAGTTGAGATTGTTGTCGTACAAACACATTGACATTAAGCTTTCTCCGTAGTCTTATACGTAGCCGTTTTGGTTTCAATTTTCACGCAATACGAAGACAAAAAAAAGAGCTGTGCGGGAGAATACTTCCTACCACTCCTCCTGTTCCCTTCAAATATGGTTACTTCTTCATGAGACTAAAACGAACCCATTACATTGGTATGGAATTGCAGACAGAATTTGAACAGGTGGAAAATATGAGGAGCCCATAAGCGTCATAAAAAAAAAATTGGCCACAGGTTCGTGCATTTAAGGTTCCTAAAATTTTGTTTAGACCTCTGGTAAAAATCCATCTTCGAAAATTAGAGGTGGTCCACAGGGGTAGTTCATGGAACGGGTCCACGAAGGGTCCGCCTGGTTAGCTCAGTTGGGAGAGCGCCGGTCTGCTGAGCGGGAGGTCGCGGGTTCAAACCCCGGCCGGACCAACACTCAGGGTCTTTAAATAACTGAGAAGAAAGTGCTGCCTTTGTAATAACATCTGCTAACGGTTTGACTTTCTAGTCTTCTAGGATAAGGACGATAAACCGTAGGGCCCTTCTCACAAGCCCTTGCACATGTAATAAAAATATCTGTGGGACATTAAAGAACCCACACACTCTTTGTAAAGAGCAGGGCACGTAGTGCCCGGTGTAGTGGTCTATCTCACTTTCACACTCATGTATGGGGGCATCATTACTCATTCCGTCATTACTTGTAAACAGCACTGTAAGCAGTCTGGCAAAGTCCCCCAACCAGTGTTGTAAATTATCCCCGAAAAGCCCTGAGGGAGTGGATAATATGATATTTACAAGGTATTTACAAGGTCCATGGGCTAGGTTCATAGAAGCGGTCCGTCCATGGACCAGGGGTCCATGTTCTGTATACGCCCCCTTTCATCCTCTCATTTCCGTCGTGGTATTGTGAGTTTCTGTGAAAATTAACTAGTTCTACCATTCTCAACAAGCTTTGGCTAGATTTTCTCCAGTAAAAGAACTCTAGTGAGGACAATATTCTTACTGTCACAGTCCAATCCAGTGATAATGCACCCATCAATGTAAAGCCGGGGAGGGCAGGGCATGGGGATTTGACATTTTCAAAATTTGCCGTCAAATTCCCTGCCCACGGGCACATCATTCCAGTCAAATGCAACCAAATTTTTCCCACCCCGGCTCCACATTGCTATCAAATATCCCAAGGCAGAACCCAAGAAAGGCACAATGAAAATATCTCCAAATAAAACTCTGCAATCTTTATTTATAAACGTTGCTGATACATATTCCTGTTACAGCTGCAATTATACGTTTTAACCATAATCCGTGTTACACCGCGTAGAATACAGAAACCTTTCAGGAGAAAGTCCACATTTTGTGAGTTTAAATAGACCATTCTTAGTAAAGGGTACAAAGAAAGTCAGTGTTACAAGCTTTATAAAGTGATTGTAGCGAATGAGCCATACACTCATCAATTGTACTTGCAAGAATCGACTTGGTTTCTCTTTATTTCCGTTTACTTTGATACCACAGCATCTTAAGAGGTTCAATTGATCAAAACACGCTAAACAACCAAATTTGAAGACAAAACAGTGAAATTCACTCAGCTTTCGCTTGTTCCCGTTGGCCTCCATGATTCCAGATCTTTCCAGACCGTACGGTGCATGCGTTAAAGCGTGGAAGCGGAAAACATGTTGGGTCTCCGTCTTTTCTCTGAGTCGGCATTCAACAGTGGAACCGGTTAATACGGACACCAAGGGGACATGCCATAGTGTCCGTATTATCCGGTGTCCGTATTAACAGGCTCTCAGCGAAAATGGCAGGAACGCATGTTTTATCGATATAAAAGCAA
>CALNXK010000842.1:20000-41592 GCA_942486035.1 Porites lobata | reverse complement strand
GAAGCCAGGCCTCCTAGCTAGTTTTCAGTTCTCCGCGAAACTCCGCGACAGCTTGCCCTTCTTCATCTCATGATGATGAGTCTGAGGCCAACGAACTAGTTAGTGTGAATGATTCTGTCATTGAAGAGGAAAGTAGTGATGATGTTGAGGTTGCCATGGTTACCACATGTAAATATGAGAGACATGCCTCTCTTAAAAATGATTACAAGCTAATTAACGCCCCAAATGGTTGGCTTGATTGCTCAGTTATTCAAAGTGCACAGGTTCTTTTACAGAAAATAAACCCTCTGATCGAAGGTTTTCAACGTCCAACACTACGCCCAGTGCGAAATTTCACCATAGTTTCTAGTGAATTTGTTCAAATCATAGTTATTAGAGGAGACTGGTTATGAAAAGCGGCAAACATCAATGATAAAAACAACAGTGCTGCAGTTTATGTTCAAAGCACCGTGAAAGTGCACAATCCTTTGTTTTCTGTTGGCAAATTGTTACGGAATAAATTAATGCAACGTTTTTATTGGTCAATACAATCAAAATGATAGGAATTCTTTTGAACGTTGTGCACTTTCAGGTCCACAAAAACATATAACAAAGGAGTCTGACGGGTTTCATAACCATTCCACTCAATTAACTATGTTCAAATATTACATACTGGAAGGGAACATTGGGTCTGTATAAGCACAATAGGATGCTCCCCTGGTATAGTTAAACTTTTTGACAGTCTTTTTCACGACATAATCTCACAAGAAGTTGAGGATCAGGCCCAAAGTTTATTAGCAGACAGTTTCAAAGAGCTCTTGTATGCACCTGTCCAGCAACAAACAAATGCTAGTGATCGTGGATTATTTGCAATTGCTTTTGCAACAAGTCTTGTGTTTGGATATGATCCTCAAGACATTACTTTTGACACCACTAGAATGCGTTCACATTTAGCGGCCTGCTTTAAAGCTGGTGCAATTACTCAATTTCCATGTTTGTGAAATCAATTAACCAGGATTTTCCCAAATTTTCCTTTCAGAGGCCCAAAGAACCCTTTGACCAAAGGTTGAGAGTCCCACAGGTAACCATAGGGGTCCCACGGATACCATTATTTAAAATTTTAAGGAAAAGGAAGTAATCTTTCAGCATATAATTTATTACGTAAACTACCTCTCCATAATATGTGCATCTGAGAGGACCTGTTCTCCTTGCTGTTTTGTGTCACTTTCACTTTTTACAGCTAAAGAGCATGTCTCTGACTGGTATTTACATGTCATAGAAAACCCTTGGTTTGCACGCACGTGACAACAGTCACGTGATTTTTCTTTGTCTGCCATGTTGGCGTCCCTCAAATGTAAACAAATATCTTCATTTCAGTCATTTCACTATGGTGCTTTGCGATATGGTTGATTGTGGACAGAAAACTGGAAAAGGGAAAGCGGTTGCCACGTTTCGAATTCCTGCAATTATTTCTCATCAAGGCAACGAAACGGAAGAGCTCACGAGAGAGAGAAGAGTGCGATGGATTTCTGCGTTAAGCCGAGATGATCTGACCGAACTAAAGCTTCAAAACGAAAGGGTATGTAGCCGACATTTCGTAGCCTGCGAGCAAGCTCTCCTATTTGAGCAAGCGAAGCGAGCCTCGCGAGAACGCGCGAGCGAGGGGCCGAGGAAAGGAGAGCTTGCAACGATCTCTCAGAAATTTTCATTTCCACCCCGGAAACCCCGGGACTCCGCAAAGCGTGAAAACTGTCACCGCAAACGTGCCGCAGATTAAAAAAGAGACAACCGCCTGTCAAGTAAGTTTAGACAACCGAGGGCGCGTATAATTATTTATTTATAAATCGCTTTCGCAACAGCATCAAAGCAATGTTTCTAATCACTAATATGTTTATTTTTTCCAAGGGGACATCGAACTTCAACGTGTCCGCTCGGATAAGGACTCACTACTTTGATTGTCGTTTCGTTTACTTTTGAAAAGTCGTCCATACTGCAGCTGCAGTGTAGAAGACTACTCCCCATCGCAATCACCATCAAAAGCATCATATATTTGTCGTCTGGAACTGGAGAATAGCGTTTTCCTGTACTTGGTTCTCTTACGTTTTACTCCAGTTGCGTCCAACTCTTTCTCTTTTCCTTCTTTACGGTCAAGCTACACTGCGGCTACACTGTCAAGTACATGTTTCTGAAATTCTCTACCCAGTAGAATTCAATCGGGCGAAGAAACCGATGTTGGAAGAGAGCGCTTGAATCACTCTTCAATTTCACTCTCCCGGTTTTCAGAACTAAACAAGGCGCTTGACACAAACGAATACAACTGAACTACAAACTCAGTCCGACTTATCCTCGGCTCGCAATATTCTCTTTGCGAGAATTACATCAAACAAGCCCGTCTGCTTTGAGGGCTGAAACAAGTTTTCGGTACCAATCTGATCCCCCTGAGAACCAAACTTGTCACACAGACGAAGGGGGTGCCAGCTTGGCCTGTTATCAATCAACTTTGATTTCCGGAACGTCATTTTTCAGCCGATTGTATTTCCCTTCGTCTGGGCGAAGTACAAATGAAATTTTATGAGAGATCGTTGCAAGTTCTCGTTTCCTCTGCCCGTCGCGGCTTCGACGCTTGCTCGCGCGTTCTCGTGAGACTCGTTTCACTCGCTCAAATAGGAGAGCTTGCTCGCAGACTAACATTTCGTTTCAGGAAAGCCTGCACAATCGTGAGATCAATTTAATATTGACTGGGTGCCGACTCTTAATCTTGGGCATACGAAGAATACAAACACAATCGAGAACATGGAAGCATCAGTTGCAAGAGCTGAGAGAGCAAAGAGGAGAAGACAGAGTGCCATCGAACAACAAGAGCACGAGGTCGCAGAAAAACCGCGAGCTCTCCATGATACTGGCAAGCCTGTCTCCGAAATAAACTTCGTTGATGAGGAGCTATCACATCAAGAAGATGTTCACGAAGAGGTAACAGACAATTTGTGCTAGGATTTCGAAGCAGAGTGTTATGTTCAAACCACGATGGACACAGAGAGCGGTCAAGATGCCACAAAAACTGAACAGGCAACACTTGTTGATGCAGAAACCCAGACGGAAGAATTTGATAACAAAGTAATCGACCAAGATGCCACGGAAACTGAACAGGCAACAATGCTTGATGAAGAAACCCAAACAGAAGCGTTTGATTATTTATTCCAGAGACTGAATCGTTATTCCCCCCCAGACATTGATTTCTTCGATACAGACGACAAAATTCGCTTTTACACCGGTTTACCCACCAAAGAAATCCTAATTACAACCTTCCAGCATGTGGCATCTTATGTTCCTCGACGGTCCACAACACTGAATAATTTCCAGGAATTTGTGTTAGTACTGATGAAATTGAGACTTACTATGCCCTTTCAAGAACTCGAATTTCGATTTGGGGTGTGTTACGTATATGGTTGCTTTTACCATATTTAGCTGTTTGTAAGTTTATGTAAACTAGGATGCATCTTACATGAAGTAGACATTAAAAGCATGGCATCTAGCTACGTTGTCACGCTGTGTAAACCGAACATGGTGTCAGAAGTGGATGCTTATTTTACCGCGAGCTAGATACGCTCAACAAGAGAAGTCCAGTTTACAGTCAGTGAAAGCGGTTCCGGGCATAGCGGACCAATTTTCAAACGAATTCAAGCGACTGAGAGCACTGGACCACGTGCGAGCATAGAGCAATGCCAACATCTCCAGAAACGGCACCGCCGCCGCCAGTTCAAATAATCAGTGTTCCTTCAAATTTTCCCGTACCAAGCGCTATAGTTTGCAAAGGCGATCTCACCAGTAACTGGGAATTGTTTAAGCAACAATAGCAGGATTACGAAGTGGCAACAAGATTGGATCAAAAGAGCCAAGCGATTCGTGTGGCGACCTTTCGTTCAGTCATGGGAAAAGCCTGTCTCCAGATCTTTCTTAATCTTAACTTTGGCGATGAAGAAATCACGATCACGTCATCGTTGTCTGCGCTAGAAGATTATTTTCTTCCTAAACGAAACGTAGTGTACGAAAGGTATGTTTTCAAATCCTGTATTCAAACACCTGAGGAAACTGTGACGGCTATGTTAATAGGTTGGGGAAACTAGCATCCTCATGTCAGTTTGGAACACTCACCGAAGAGATGATTCGTGACAGGCTTGTCATTGGCATACAAGATACCGGCACAATAGCTAGATTGCTCCGGGAGAAAGATTTATCCTTAGATAAGGCTCTCGACATGTGCAAATCGAGTGAGATTACAAACAAGAAGATCAAGTCGCTTCAGACGAAAGCAAGCAGTCGAATGAAGAGCTTCATCTAGTCCAAGACAAAAGTAAAACTAAGACCAAGAAACCAAGACCTTCAAATTCAAACAAGACCACTAAAGGTTCAAAGAAAACGTGGAAATGCAAGTTTTGTGGTCAGGCCAAATGGCATTCAAAGCCCAACGATTGCCCAGCTAATGGCCGACAATGTAGAATTTGTAAGAAGATGAATCACTTCAGCAAAGTGTGTTTGTCAAGAAAAGATAGCCGTGGAACCGTCCATTTTGCAGAAGAAGCTAAAGTCGATGATTATGATTCAGAGGAATCCATACTGAAGATACAAGAAATTTCTGCAATTAAAGGGCATGGAAAGCAAATGACATCCAGCATTACATTTTTGGTAGATGATGATGAGAAAGTACCGTTGGTTTGTCAGTTAGACACTGGTTCCACCTGCAATGTGATCAGCTACACCGATCTAGTCCAGCTGTTGCAAGACGGCAATCCTCCTCTAAACGTGACCAAATCTAAGCTCAAATTATTTGATGGTACCTTCATGCAACCAGTAGCTGTAACCACCCTCACTGTAGTAAGAAGAGGAGAACAGTACGACCTGCAATTCCAAGTAGTAGAGAGCCCTAATAAGCCCCTTCTATCAGCTGACACGTGTGCGCAGTTGGATCTTCTTAAGGTGGAGATAGAACCTTATGAAGAGGTCCACTCACTGGAAAGCAAAATCCTCACTAGAGAGAAAATTATGGCCGACTACAGGGATGTTTTTGAAGGATTAGGACATATTAGGAACACGACCATTGTCACCGATCCTCTGGTAAAGCCCACACAGCACCCTCCACGCCGAGTCCCAATTGCCCTCAGAGATAAAGTTAAAGAAAAACTGGAGGACTTAGAAAGCAAAGGAATTGTGGAAAAGGTCACCATACCAACAGAATGGATTAGCAGCATGGTAGTGGTCAACACGCCAAGTAAGATAAGAATTTGTCTTGATCCCCAAGATCTGAATAAAGCAGTCATTCGCCCCAAGTATCAAATGCCAACTCTAGACGAATTACTACCCAAGCTCAGTAAAGCAGAGGTATTCACCACTTTGGATGCTAAAGATGGATTTTATCAAGATGGATTAGATGAGCAGAGCAGTCTGAAGACCACATTCTGGACACCCTTTGGCCGCTATAAGTACCTAAGGTTACCTTTTGGAATTAATCTAGCTCCAGAAGAGTTTGAACGTAGACTCCATGAGAAGCTAGAAGGTCTTCCTGGGGTAGCAGTGATAAGGGATGATATATTGGTGATGGGCTATGGAGAAATTGAAGTTGAAGTCAATAGAAATCATGATGAGAACTTGACCCGCCTACTGGAGCAGGCTTGCAACGCCAACCTACGCTTAAACAGCAGCAAGTTAAATCTTCGTAAGACTGAAGTCAAATTCATGGGTCATCTAATTACAAAAGATGGCCTAAAGCTCAGTCCGGAAAAAATCAAGACTGTTGAGCAAAGGCCAAGACCCACATCTAAGAAGGAGCTGATGGGGCTGCTGGGATTTGTAAATTATTTATCTAAGTTTCTTCCAAAGCTGCCAGAAGTTGTGCAGCCACTAAGAGAAATGACTGCAAAGGAAGCAAAGTTCATCTGGTCACAGCAGCATGAGACAGCATTCACGGAAGTACGTGAGCTAGTAGTCAAGCATCCTGTGCTTAAGTATTATGATGTACAAGAACTAGTGGTGGTGCAGTGTGATGCCAGCGAACATGGGTTGGGAGCAGTCCTTCTGCAAAACGGCCAACCCGTTACTTTTGCTTCACGATCTTTATCACAGACTGAGAGACAGTACGCCCAAATTGACAAAGAGTGTTTGGCTATTGTCTTCTCTGCGAAAGATTTAGTCAGTACCTTGCTGGTCGTGAGAAAATCACAGTTGAAACAGACCACAAGCCCTTGCAGAGCATCTTCCGAAAGTTCATTCTTTCTGCTCCTTGTCGCCTGCAACGTATGCTACTAAGGCTGCAGCGCTTCAATCTTGATGTTACCTATAAGCCTGGCACTCAGATGTTCATTGCCGATCACCTCTCCAGAGCCTCACTGAAAGCTACAGACAACACACAAGACAATTTTCAAGTATTTGTTCTTGAGCTCGAGTCACTCAACTCTTTGGACTCTATCGAAGTAACCCCTGAGAGATTAACACAGTTGCAGAAAGCCACAGCCCAAGACCTGGCTCTAGAAACCCTTAAGACAACAGTAGTTACCGGCTGGCCTGAGAAGAAAGAACAAGTGCCAATACAAGTGAGAGATTTTTGGAATTACAGAGAAGAGATTTCACTCCACAATGGGATTTTGTTCAAGGACCAAAGAGTGATAGTCCCTAAAGCCATGAGACCGGAGATACTTTCGAGGATCCATTCAAGTCACCAAGGTGTTGTTTCATGCTTACGAAAGGCTAGGGATATTGTGTTCTGGCCAGGAATGAGTGCTGAAATCAAAGACCAGGTTGAGAAGTGCTCAGTATGTGGCGAATTTCAAGCCAAGAATGCAAGTCAGCCAATGCAGTCACACCAAATTCCTGACCGTCCTTGGAGTAAGATAGCTACAGATTTGTTCACATTACACTCCAAGAACTACATCACGGTTGTGGACTACTTTTCTGACTTCATTGAAGTTAGTGAGCTGCAGGACACTACTTCCACTTCAGTCATACAGGCCCTGCAAAAGCAGTTTAGCAGACACGGTATCCCGGATACAGTCGTTTCAGACAATGGATCCCAGTTCAGCAGCCAAGAGTTTCATGAGTTCGCCCTCTCCTGGGAATTCAATCATGTCACATCTTCACCTCACCATCCAAAGAGTAATGGTAAAGCAGAATCGTCTGTAAAGATTGTTAAGCAGCTTTTCAAGAAAGCAGAGCGTGACAGACGAGACCCCTGGCTAGCTTTACTCGACTATCGTAACACCCCCAAAGAAGGTGTAGGCGCAAGCCCCGCCCAGAGGCTTATGTCAAGGCGAACCCGTACCTTGTTGCCGACCGCTGCACGTCTGCTGCGCCCTACTGTAAATCACAGTTCTGTTGAGAGTCTTCAGCTGAAAAGACAAAAGGCGAAATTCTACCATGACAAACATGTCAGACTGTTGCCAGAACTGGAAATTGGGCAGGAAGTGAGAGTAGCACCCCTTCGTAAGAATCAAACATGGGAGCAAGGAATCTGCGCTGAGAAGCTTTCAGACAGGTCATACGTAGTTCAGTCGGGCGGAACGTCATTAAGAAGAAACAGGCAGTTCCTAAAGCCTGCAAGGGAACCGTCAGTACAAGCAAATACAGACGCCAACCCTGACAATGTTGCACACAGAGATCCGGTACAGCAAGTTAAGCCTACCAGCAGTCCTGCAGACTATGCCTGTTTGCTTTCAATATTCATTTGGCAAGAAGGTGACAGTAATTATTGACTGTTTCGAAGTATTTGTTGAAAAACCCTCTAATCTTCTCGCTCGAGCTCAAACATTTTCCAACTACAAGAATCATAACACTATCAAATATTAATTGGTATTACTCCACAAGGTTCCATCTCTTTTGTTTCTGAATCATGGGGAGGGCGCACCTCCGATAAGTTTTTAACAGAAAACTGCGGATTTTTGGACAAGCTTGTGCCAGGGGATGTAGTCATGGCAGACAGGGGCTTCACGGTGGCAGCGAGTGTGGGTATGAGACAGGCACGACTGGTAATTCCAGCATTTACTAAACGAAAAAGTCAATTGGACCCAGTAGATGTCGAAAAAACTAGAGAGATTGCGAATGTTAGGATTCACGTTGAGAGAGTAATTGGATTGTTGCGCAGGAAATATACCATCCTTGAAGAAGGTACTCTTCCAACTGATTTTCTTGTATCCAGTCAGAATGCCCCACCAGTCATTGACCGCGTCATCCAAGTTTGTGCAGCTCTTGTTAATTTATGTCCACCAATATTACCATATGACTAGGAATTTTGTTACATCAGGACAGCTCTGAAGGGTTCAAAGCACTCAAGAGCTAATCCTGGATAAGAGCAAATTTTCATCTTTGTTATGTAACTTTTCAGTGAGGTTTTCCAGTTATGTGTTTTGACCAGTAGTTTTAATCTCATGTAGTCACATGAGATGGCTAGAAACGTTAAGAGAAAAAGTCTAGAGAAAACAAATCGAGATGAGCAGAAATCAGCTTTCAAACAACCTGGCTCAGTTTTCTAGTCTCCTTTTTCTATAATAACCCATTATCTAGCTGGTGTTTAAGGAATCACCCTTATGCATGATCACATCAGACAAGCAAATTTCACTACCAAGCCTTGTTTGTAAGCACAGTTTTTTTGCATTTGCACTCTTTGTGCGTGTGTATTCTTTTCAATTCTACTGCCTTGGGAATTCATTTGTGCAAAACTTCGCAACCTTTCCCCTCTTTTTGTCGCTTACTGTTCATTACTTCTGCATAGAACTTAGCATTTTCATGAAAAGAGAATGAGATTGCGAACATTAAACTCTCTTTAATTTCTGCGAAGTAAGAAGTAGCTATTCTTTCATTCCTATACGTTCATCACGTCAGCAAATTGTTTATTGCGTCTTGAATCTTTTAACAACTTGGCCCACAAAACAAAGCGTTATATTTAAAAAACAAAAAAGCAAAAATAAAAAAAAGAAGAGAACTAACATTTCATTCCTTACACCTGGACCATTTATAAAATCTATACGCATGCTATCTGTAAAAGATTTTCTCCAATGGGATTTTTTGATAACAAGACGCTACGGAGCGTACACTTCGGCGTCGTGGTTGTGGAACTAATTAATTGTAAATGCGGAGGAATAGTAAGAAATCAAATATGGTAAGAGTAAGGTGTTAATTTGCGAAATTATGGGATTTGTCAGGGTATTCTGAAAAGAGCAACATCCAAGAGGCCTACTTGGCAAAAACTAGCATTTCGGGACAAATTGTCTCCGAGATATTAGCCCAGTTATGCTCTGATGACTCCATACAAATCCTTCTAAAAAAACAATTCTCTATTTTTCTTAGTCACATCAGGCTTCAAAAACAGCATAGCAGTCTCATGTACTGATTAAAGATATGTAAGGCATGGATAAGGAGTCAATTACGTTGAGCATGGAATTGGCTAAAACTCAAAGTCACGAGTTCGAATGTTTTGAGGATAATATTCACTGACTATCAGCACGCAGGGATGTCGGATTAACACAAGGAAGTTTAACACCAAAGGAACATAGCCTTTACAGAGCTTTAAAAATAATAATAATAACGTCTTTATTAAAAAGCATCCGATAAAATTACATATCTGATGTTACAGTAAAAATATGTATCGATAGAAAAAAATTACAATGACTAAGATGAATAAAAAAGATTAAATTGATTAAAAATACATATGGGGTATTTACACAGCTAGATTATATTTAAAAATTAATCTATTAAAAAAGCTATCTTTGAAACGTTCAGTGTTAATGCTGGGCCTGACAATGGATTTCCTTCGAAGGTTTACAATACAGTCTTTGTACCTTGGGAGCAAGCCTTTTAGTGGATGGTCATCGCGTTTGAGGTTATAAAAAAGGCGTCTGTCGCTTTTCTCCAAAAGTTCATATATTTTGTAATTGACCGATGTATAACGCCTCTTATAGCATCTTTTTAAAAACCTTTGTATAACAGTAAGTTCGGAAACACTTGCAGCATAAACTGAAAGACCGTATAATAACTTAGGGAACACAATTGAATTAAAGAGGTGGTCTATTTCATCTTGCGTATGTCCTTCTTTACGTAGGCTTCTGATGACAAATAAACACTTGTTGGCTTCATGGAGCTTGGCCTTGACATGCAAGCCAAACTTACAATTACCTTGAATTGTGACGCCTAATAAGGAAATGTTATTATATTGTTTGATATTGTGAGACATTGGGTAGACTGTTGAATTGCCTCTCTTGCGCATAATTAGCTCCATACATTTACTAGTGTTACAATGCATGTCATTTGCAACAGTCCAATCCATAAACTTGGACAAGGCAATATCAGATATATCCGGGGAATCTTTAGTAATCGTGACTAAGACGGATGAATCGTCTAAACACAGCTTAAACAAAGTTTAAGAGCGGATGTCAGTAAATATCGACCAGAGGTCTACAAAAGTGAAAAATCGAAAATTCTCAAAAAAATTCACAAAGTAGCACTAGGTAAGCTATTAACATAAATGTAATTTTTACTTCGATCCGATAATTATTTTCCACGTACGGGGGGGTTATTGGTTTCGCGGCTCTCGGACCGGGTTTTCCAGGCCTGAGACCATGTGTCGCAAAAAAATCGTTCTAAAATTCAAATCCATTGTAATGCGGACAACAAATAACTTATTGAGAAGAGTACTTAATTGCACACATTGTAAGCGGTGATTTAGTCAGTTTGAACGAAAGTGTAATATTTTGGAGATTTTTCATTATTTTCAATATTTTGAAGGTTTTCGTTCAATGAAAAAATGGCAAATTTCAAAGCCCAAAATCGTCGACTGGTACCTCGATTTCAGTAACGAGTCTTATACCACGTTTAAGAGCGTTATCTCTTCTTTCAAAATCTGTTTTCAAAACTACGGGCAACTTAAAAGAAAATGTTTGAGGCCAAAAAATACTAGTAGTACTTTTCTGAAATTTGAGCTTTCCAGACTCAGCGGGTCGACGCAAAAAACTCAGAAAAATGCAATAAGAAATCAGTTTGAGCAACAGGGATTTAACGTTATCAGCTATCAGAAACCAACACGTGTTTATCGAGCGATCTGATAAAATTTAAAGCCGTTTTCCAACAAGAAAAGCAGAGTTTAGCCATCTTCTGCTACCCAACGCACGAGTCACGTAAGGTTGTCAAAGGGCAAAGCACAATAATAAACTTTAAAAAGCACAACGTTTCTGCGTCCAGAAATTAGACTTTAGCGGACAGAACAGTGCCTACGAGTGTATGTTTCATACCTTAGCATTAGTTTCCTAGATACTGGAAATAAAAAACATCAAGGACAGCATCGGCAAGAGCATCTTCGGCTGCTCTCAAACGACGGAGATTGCGTTACTTTTCACAGATTGACCGCTTACCACCTGTTTTTGGGCTCGCATTTCGACGGAAAGCTTGCCTCTAGAGGCGCGTGGCACGGATCTGAACTCTTCTTCACGAGACATTTAGCTGAATTTATCGGAAATATGCTACCACCAAATGAGCTTTTTTTCGGGTATTTGTCGTTTTTTATGCGAAAACTTCGGGTAAGCAGATTCTCGCAAAAACCATTTGGCTTAAAAAATGTGTTTAAAAGCCCACCCTGGATTTGAAGCAAAAAGTATTTCCTCGAAATAAGCTAAAAATGCCCAATTCACGAGGTGAAAAAATGGATGATTATGGAAGGATTGTCGAATTCTTGCCTAACCTGAGGTATTTTCCGTGATGTAGGATTAGGGCTAGGAAAAAAGCCCATAACCTGCTCCTGTCGTTGTGAATTTCCTCAAGATCAAAAATTTCAGTAAGAACCGAAAACAACACCTTAAAGGAGGTGCACTCACCTTGAACTAGCCAGGGAAAAGGGGCTTCTGATTGAGCTAAACTGTCATTGATGCACGGTGCAATTAGGTAGACCTGTTACTATCCCCCGCGCAAACACATGGGGAGTACTTTGAAGCGGTCCTGTCGGGGACTTTCGGGGGTAGGGGGCGGGGCAAATCGAAAATAACTTCTCTTTGTTTTTGTGAAGTACATCATTTCTCGCACGGTTTACAAGGTGACGGCGGACTCCGTACCTTTGGAAAGGCCCTTTTGAAACATGTCCTGGCAACATGTAGGGCATCACGAAATTAACGTCAACACCTTGAATCAACTCCATGAACAGGGAGAGGCGATAAGTCCCATCTTAAAAGATGCTTGATGTCTAGACGTGAATAGTCTGTCCACAGTCATTTTTCATTTTGTATTTCAGGACCATTTGACAGCGTACGAGTGAACCGGAGCGCAGTAACGAGCCCTAACCCCACCCCATTGCCCTTGCGGTCAATAAATCATCGCGTTTTTCATTTTTTTATGCGCGTTCGAGAACCTCCAAAGGGAATATTGAGGGTCTTTGTACAGTTTCAGTTTATTTTTCCTACAAAAAAGAACAAAACAAAGTAAAAGACAAGTATACAGAAACACGCAGAAGCAATTTGGTGAGGAAGCCCAAAAAGAAACCATAAGGCTTAGGTCATCCCCTTTTCGTTCGTTTAACGTCGAATAGATTTCCTGGTTTTGGTGGGTCGGTCGGTGGGGTGAAAAAAAAAATCACAAGAAATCTGAGAACGGGAGGCCTGAAACACCAGCATCATTGCCGTGGAGACTGAAAACAACAAGACTTGGTCACCAAATCGACACAAACTCAATATGGCGGAAAATTTGATGGTCAATTTCATAAAAAAAAGGTCCAAAAAGGGTAAAAAGCAAAGAGGATACACCACCGAACGTTTTATGCCTCGAAATGATGTTATAATGCTAATTTTTTAGATTAAAAGAATAAATCTAAGTCCAAAAAAAATAAACCTTGTCGTTTCTTTTTCTTGCTTTTTTTTTTAAAATGCCAAAAACTGGGTCTTTTGGACGACTGCTCCCTTAAAGTATAAAAGTATAAGTTTACAAGGACATGATCGAACGTATACTGAGTAACTAAATGATAAAAATTTGATCAAAATTAAATGAAAGGCTAAGAGTCTAAGCGCTGTCTGATAACGAAACGGTAAACAAGAAGTGCTGCCTCTCATTTAAAAGAGACGTGAAATACTGGGTGGACCACATCCTGAACTCCCGCGAAAACCGCAAGAGAGGAACGCTCAGGGCTAAGGAGACTAAACAGGGGCGTAGCTACTTGTACGCACGGTTTGCACGTGCGTACCCGAAAACGTTGAGGAAAAAAAAATAGAATGAAATAAACATAACTAAAAAAAATCGGTTGCCAGAGAAGCGACGACATTAATTGGAGAACCGAATCTTGGATGATTTACTTATATAGCAAGCTTGATGATGTAAAGCGTGAACGCGTTGTTTTCTCCACGACCTGTCTTCGGAGTAGACGAAGTAGGGCACAATTACGTCAATATGTCTTTTGTCGGTCAAAAATAATGTGACAAAAAGGGGTTAAAAGAGTCATTTGTAAACTAAAGTCGGAGGTACTACAAGCTTGATTTTTAATAGCTGAATTAATGATAAACGCTTGACGTCAATGAACATAACAAGCCGACAGAATTAAAGAATTTTAGAGGTTGTGTCATTTCATAAACAGCAAAAATGCTTTTGCTTACAACCGTTAACCCCACCTTTAATAAAGGCACCTTAAAAAAAATGTTGAGATTTGGGGTGGGGGGAAGAAGATGTAGAAAAAGTTGGGCGTACCTCCGGAAAAATCCTGACTACGCACCTGCTAAAGCCTGAAACTGAACAACAGGAGTCTTGACGAAACGTCCTCAGTTATAACCTGTCCGGGGTCGTACTTTAATGGAAACGCTGATCAAGAATCACTCATGACGGAATGAAAACTCCTCGTAGCTTCCAGCGAAAAAAGGAGTGAGAACAGTGGTAAGCGGTCGTTCTGTGAAATGTAACGCAATCTTTGCCGTTTACGATCTTTCGGCGCTTGGATTTGAAAGGTTGTGTTTGGTATGTTCTCCCGTGTGGATACTTGTCATTTCCAATATATGGAAACACCATGCTAAGGTACGAACAACAGACATTCACAACATTGTTTTGTACGCTAAAATCTGATTTCATGGACGTAAAACGTTTTGAATTTTAAGACTTTTTAATATTAGTGCTTTGCCCTCCTTTGACAACTTCACGTGACTGGTGCACTTGGCAGGAGTTGACAGCTTAAATCTGCCTTTCTTGATAGCAAACGGCATTAATTTATATCAGATCGGTGTATAAACACGTCTTGGTTTCTGATAGCTGATAACATGAAACCACTATTGCTCAAACTGATTTCTTACTGTATTTTTCCAAGTTTTTAGCATCGGCCCGCCGCGTCTGGAAAGCTCAAATTTCAGAAAAGTACTACTTGTATTTTTTGGCTTCAAACATTTTCTTTTAAGTTGCCCGTAGTTTTGAAAACAGATTTTAAAAGAAGAGATAACGCTCTTTAACGTGGTATAAGACTCGTTACTGAAATCGAGGTACCAGTCGACGATTTTGGGCTTTGAAATTTGCCATTTTTTCATTGAACGAAAACCTTCAAAATATTGAAAATAATGAAAAATCTCCAAAATATTACACTTTCGTTCAAACTGAGTAAATCACCACTTAGAATGTATGCAATTAAGTACTCTTCTGAATAAGTTATTTGTTGTCCACATTACAATGGGTTTGAATTTTAAAACGTTTTTTTTGTGACACAGGGTCTCGGGCCTGGAAAACCCGGTCCGAGAGCCGCGAAAGCAATAACCCCCCCGTCCTTGGAAAATAATTATCGGATCGAAGCAAACATTACATTTATGTTAATATCTTACCTAGTGCTACTTTGTGAATTTTTTTGAGAATTGTCGATTTTTCACTTTTGTAGACCTCTGGTCGATATTTACTGACATCCGCTCTTAAAACACAGCATCCACCAACACAAACTTGATTTGAACTTTGAGTAAAACTAAACAGCCTCTACCAATAATAACAAACTCTTACTTGAACTTCAGATATCTTACGGCTTCCGCGAACTTGTAAACACAATACCTGAAAATCCACCTTCGTCACACTTGACTAAACACAGCAGTCCAGCTCGTGGGAAAAAACTTAGTTCTTCAAAAGAACTCGCTTGGAACTTGTATACCGTTTGACATAAGGTTCTAGAAAATACTAAACAGCAGGCGAATAGTAGTAGCTTTTCGACATATTTTATGATTTCAGTTACTGATGCAAATCTGCTACCCTGGGTACCAGAGGTTTTTCTCGCGTGCGGCGGGAATTTTCGGTGTTTGGCCGTAGGCCGAAGCCACGAGCGGCAAAGTCGCGAGAAAAACCTCTGGCACGGAGCGGTGCTTTTTACCGTTCCCGTTGACCTTTGTGCTTTTTTATCGGATTACATTTACGCCAATCAGATTGAAAGTGTCCAACTGTGATCGTGTGGGCCGGCACGTGAAGAAGTGTCCAAAGACCCACATTATCCTTAGCAAAACAAATTCGAGTTTAAAATTCATTGCTTTAAGAGCAATCATCACTGGGTCACATCGCAGTTCTCCATAGTTGATGTAGCTTCAGTTTAAGCTGCAATCTATTCTTCAAGATTTGGATCTGAAAATCACTATCCGTGAAAATTTAACACCCTGTTAAAAACGCTAACGAGCTGGGCCCAGCGTGACAAAACATTGCAGGAAACCGTCACTTTCACGGACAAAGAGAAAATCGCTTATAATTATTCAGATCCAGGAGGCACTTTGAGAAATAAAACAACCTAAAACCCTTATTTAGAAGACCTTAGCATTTCAAAAGAGGTCAAAGAAAATGCTCTTGCATCAGAAGGCAAATCATGTGCCGACCAGACACAATAACCGCAGAAAATCAATATGCGTGTCACGACCTCTCAGTATGAAATAAGCGGCAAAAATCAAATTTGCTTAGTCAAAACGTTTTTCTCCAGAGCATAATCTACCAATCACGGAAAAAAATTCATTGGAACAAGCAGCATTTTGGCATGAGGTAAAAGTCGTGTGTTGCCTTCTGACCCCCCTTTTATACTAAAAATACATGTTTTGTTCTTATATTCCTAACCCATCAACACAAACTATTTCAAATTATGTTGTAATCGTTTGAAATAGGAAACTAGTAAAGCTTAAACCGTATTTGCTACAAAAGCTGAATTGGTGATAAAAGCTTAATTGCGTTGAATAAAATTAAATACTCCTCTTGTTTGCTCAGAGCTTTTAACTTGTCCTTCTAGTACATTGCTTATCATGCTCTTTCAAAACTTTCCAAAGCCAACACACAACACAACAGCAACACTTCTCGCTAGTACACTTAAGTCATGTCAACGGCAAAGTTCGAAATATTCTTTCACGTGCTGGTCTATTCTTGTCAACCAATTGTAGCGTCTGTTAGATTCAAAGTCCCTCAGGTGGTCGTTGGTAGCCAATCAGCCGTCTTGTCCAAAATCTGGACCAACTGATTTAACCGTGTTAACGATTGGATCGGCGCCATCAAAGCAATAGCGCTCTGCTCCAGAGGCTTTTCGCGCGGGTCACTATAAAGACTTGACAGAAACCGGAAACCGCGCTAGAAAAGTCTCTGGCACCCAGGGTACAAATCTGCTGAATCATGCTGAAATGTAAACATGCCCTAATTAATTATTCATGGTAATCCAAAAACATAGAGAACGTTCGAGAAAGTCACGTAAGGCATGAAAGCAATTTTACTTCTTAACACTCAACAAAGACAAAATGTCTTTTTGCAGCATTTTGTAACTTTAAATTCATCATAAAACAGTTCGAAAGGAGGGCTCACTCGTGAAATGTTTTTCAACACTCGAAGAGAAATTTCGTGTCTCTGCGCGGCCACGAAATATCCTCTATTTATTCCTCGAGTAATCGAAGACTAAACTCGAAGTGATCTCAAGGTATTACGAAGTAGTCCGTTCTCATTTCGTGAAATAAGTTGAAACAAGCCGAAAAGTCACGAACTTGCACGCCCAATCTTGTCGCGAAACTGGTGCATCATTTCATAACTACTTTTCATATCCCAAACTACCTTGGGTCGCAGTAGCGCAATCGGCTAATCCGTCAACTTAGAGTCTCCTCTGATCTGACGGGTCACACAGGTGAGTCGGTTCAAACCCCGGGAAAGCCAAAATAATAATTCTTTCTTCCTCGAAAAAGTTAAAGAATAAATCAAAGAAATCGAAGTGATCTCGAGATATCTCGAATTAATTCGGCTCTCACTTCGTCAAATAGCCGAATAAAACCGAAAACCTACAGACTTTGCATGCCCAATCTTGTCAAAAAATTGTAACTTTGATACATTCCTGAGCGTCGCGAAACCTTTACTTCGCGCTCCGCCGAAGTAATAAGGAACGTTAGGAGTGGGTATTTATCGTCCACCAACTTCTGCTAAAGTACCTAAATCAACGTGGACACTCGAGCTTGAATCTATAATGGAGGCCATCACTGCACTACCTGGTAATTGCCTTCTGGCGGGTGATTTCAATTCGGACCTGCAAGAACCTGATAAGGCCCCACAAGACGGTCGAATACTATTGGATCTGTTGGATGTTTAGGACTTACATAATCTGATTGATTCTCCGACAAGAATATTAAACAAAAACATCTACCTCTTTACTCGATCTTGTTATAACAAATAATAAGAACAAAATTGCGGAGTCTGGGGTCGTACACGTGCAAATAAGCGATCACTCATTGGTGTATGTGATACTGAGAAAGACTGTTGGAAAAATGAAATCTAGAAAGCTTTATTTTCGCAGTCTTAGACATATTGATCGTGACATGTTTTTAGCTGATTTGCATACTGTTCCTTTTGGTGTCATGGATACCTTTGACGATGTAATTGACAAGCTTTTTGTGTCCGAGACACTTTTTACGGAGGTGCTTGATGAACTCGCGCCATTGAAGGAATTTCACGTGCGGGCAATCAAGTCCCCTTACATGACAGAAGAATGGCGCAAGGTGAAAGATATTCACAAGGGACAGAACAGACAATAATTATGAACGTTACAAAGCCCAAAGAAACACATTATAAGGCGCAAAGCCATAAGGGAATTATTTTCTATAAAGGCGCAGGCGGACAACCCAAGGGAATTTTGGAAGAATTACCAGCCCTTCTTACGCTCTAGCAACCCTAAACAAACTAATGATATCACATTAATAGAAAAAGATACTGTTTTCACTGACAAATTCCAAATAGCAGAGGTATTTACTGAGCACTTTGTGCACATTACAGACAGTGTTGGTGAAATTAAAGAGCGCGACTATGGAAAACACTTTAGCAAACATCTAAGCATAAAAACCATTCGAATGAACAATGGCCTGAAGCAAGACAGCGATCTTGTCAGTTTTTATCCCATAAATAAGACAAAAGTGGAAGATTTGTTGTGAAATATTGACGCACGAAAAGCTTGTGGTCATGACATGCTACCCCCGTGTTTAATAAAAGAATCCTCACACGCCATAGCAGGGCCAGTTACAAAAATCCTGAACACTGCAATTGTACAAGGGCGTTATCCTTCAAGGTAGAAGATGGGTCAAGTTACCCCTGTATTCAATACGGACGATGAGACAGATAAACGTAACTACAGGCCTGCAACCGTTCTGCCCTGTTTGAATAATATCTTTGAAAGGCTGCTGTCCATCCAGTTGCAAGAATAGGGGTTATTATCGGACTTTAGTATATACTAAAACAGTGGATAGTGTTTTTCGCGCGCTCTGATTGGCCACTCAATCAGTGAATATCCTGCACTATTCACTGATTCACCTCCAATTCCTCCGAGCGAGTGACGCCAAACTCGCGTAAGTTACAAGCAAAATGCCTTCCCGGTTTGCTGCCGCAACAAACAAAGAAATTTCACAACTAATACACGAAGAAGGTGACGACGTTCGGTTTGGAAGTTTTAACAGGTAAACTAGCACCTCCACTTCGGTGAATAATTAACAATTAATGAATGAGGCTGAGTATCTTATGAGTTATGAAGAATTATGGAGATAGAGGAGGGTGTTACGGCCTCGACGGATAACATCCTCCGAGATCTCCATAATTTTTCATATTATACGAAAGCCGAATTCAATAATTGTTTTATTATTCATTCAAAATAATTCGTAGTTTAAAAACATGGCTAAAACATGCTTACCGCCATCGATCCATCGATGTTAAGTTTATCTTCGATAGTGCACGTTTAGGGTTGTTCAGCTCCGCAAATATTCTCCAGATACAGATGTCGCCCTTCGAGTTGTCTTCTTGCTGTTCTTGCCATGTTTTTAGCTATTTTTTCGCATAGTTCTTACTCTTGAAACGAGAGAAATGTCCGCCATTTTTCAAGTTCACAACTAAAACAACTCAACCTCGTCCCAGGTCTTCTCGCTTAACGGTGGATTAACCTGCACGAACGCTACATTTTTGACGTCATTTCCTCGCTAAACACAAATTCTTCCAAATTTGGTCATCACTAAGTGTTTATGGTGAATTAAACGTGTGCTTTTAGCCAATCAGAATCGGGGAAATATTTTGAATGAATAATAATTGTTATATACCTCAGCATATAGACGACACCACAGTTGTGAAACATCATTACTGCGGCTGACTGAAGATTGGAAAGCTAGCCGAGATAGGAAGGAGCTGGTGGCTGTAGTGTTAGCCTGTTCACAGACCCTCTATTTTCACTTCAAAGTCCGTCGAGTAACGAAAAGAAAAATAGAACTTTTGAAAAGAACGTAAAGTAAAATAAAACAACGTCTGTGTACAGGCTACTGCAGTGTCAATGGATCTTTAAAAAGCATTTGACACAATACCGCATGCGCTGTTGCATGCCAAACTATCAGCCTATGGTTTGAGCTGCAGCGCTTGTGCGCTGCTTGAGGATTACTTGAGCGGCAGGCCGGATGCAGAGGGTGAAAGTCGCCGATGCAAACTCTAGCTGGCAATCGGTAAGAAGAGGTGTACCAGAAGGATGTGTACTCGGACCGATGTTTTTCAATATCTTCTTAAATGAGCTTTTCTATGTCATCAAAGAAGTGAAACTTTATGCATATGTAGACAACGAGCAATCATATGACTCGTATTCTGATCCTATCGCCCTTGACCAGCGTATGCAGCGCGAAGTGCGGAAGGCAAATACCTGGTATACAGAAAACGGAATGATTGTCAACCCTAGCAAGCACCATGCCATGGTTCTGGGGTTTACTGATCACCAGTTCTCTTTTATCACTAAGGACTCGCTTGACCACCTGGGAATGACTATCGATAGTCAATTGAATTTCGATAAACAAGTCTCGCTTATTAGTAAAAAAGTCAACAACCAACTGAATGTTATGATAAGATTCCGTAAGGTTGTAAACACTTCCACCACGCTAAAATTGTATAAGGCCTTTGTTCTGCCACATTTTCAGTATTGTTCTGTGGTATGGCACTTCTGTAGCTCTAGGAACAGCGAAAAACTTGAGACATGACAGGGAATCAACATACAGTCAGCTATTAGATAGAGCAGCAGCTACATCACTTTACAATCTGAGAGTGCAAAAATATGTTTATCACGATTCATGAATGTATCCATGTCAATCATGATTTCTACCCTGCGTATCTTAAGGACTTTTTAACGTTGCGCTCTCTTAGATGAACTGATATTATATTGTCGTTGTGTAGACCTGCTTCCACTTCTTATGGTTTTCACTGTTTTAAGTATTTTGCCTGTAAAACTTGGAACTCTCCACCTGAGAACATTAGAAAGGAGTCCACTCGGGCTGGTTTTAAACGTCTAATACGAACCATCTCCTTTCATAGCACTTAGCAGTAATAGATATATAATTAGTACTTAGTAATGTTATTTTATTATTTGTTAATCCTTCTTTCTTTTTCTTTTCTCGAAAATTAAGATATTAGCTTTTTAGCTACCCAGTAAATTCGAGATAAAATAGATATATGTACGAGTGAAATGTCCTCCATTTTTTGTTTTCACAACCAAAACAACTCAACCTCGTCCCCAGGTCTTCTCGGTTAACAGTAGGCTGATTTAGCAACAGAACGGGAACGTCATTTGACTACGGGAAAGCGCGCGGTAAGGACTAAACTCGTCTTCCGGTGCCCAATTTGCCGCTATGCCATTGGTCAAGCCAGTTGTTTGATTTGCGCGCGCCGTCGTCAACTGACGTTCCCGTCCTGTTGCTAAATCAGCCTAGTGCCTTAACCTGCACGAACGCTCCATTTTTAACGTCATTTCCTCGTTAAACACAAAATTCTTCCAAATTTGGTCATCAGAAACTGGTTATGGTGAATTATGCGTGTAAAAGGTCTAGATAGCAGCCACAATATAGATAGTCGTATAAACATAGCAACTTTCTTTAATTTTCCAGACATGTTTCGACGGTACATCCGTCATCTTGAGTGTTACATATTTTGTCAATATTGCGTACTAAAACAAAAAATTAAATGAGTGACGCTTGGTTCTTTACAGGGAGAGAGTCAGGTTAATGTGTTTCACCTGCTGGTTGAGATCGGGCTTCTCCCATTTTATAAAATGGATTCCTTAAGCTTCACTTGGTACTTAGTGGCTGCAGAGTCCAGGATCTCGAAGCAATCCGGTGTGCAGGATGCTCTACAAAACTCTGAACTC
>CALNXK010000842.1:0-15000 GCA_942486035.1 Porites lobata | reverse complement strand
GGCCGAAATGGAGGGGTGGAATTTGGCGCTCGTGGTTTGTGCATCTTAGGGAGACCATATATCCTAGCAGGCTGAGATCCACTTGGATAAATGGTCTCACAGACGTCAGGATCAAAGTGACCTTTTTTCTTAAGTTCCCTGAGATATCGCTGTAGTTTCCCTTCCCGGGTAAGAGTAGGGTCGGATGTAAGGACCGTTTACCGGAAAAAGACTTTCACAGGTTTGCTCACCAGTTATCTGAGTTTTTGCCCCTTTACCTACAAATTGGGGTTAATCAATACATAGATTCATAGAACTTTTAAGATAAACAACACTTGGATGGGGTTCCATACTGACCTTCAAAAATTGTCTGTCATTCTGCGGAGGAATCTCTTCCCAGAGAACCTTATCAACAAATATATTTCTAAATATATTCGGACAGCAGTCAAGGGAGGGAAAACACAGTCCTATTCAGGAGTCGAGCCCCAGGAAACACCTAAGTTCTTCTTAAAAATCCCTTACGTTGGGCACTTCTCAGTCACGGCACAGAGGAGTATACGCAAACTTGCTAACCGGTTATGTAACCTATTGATTTAAGGTTAGTCTTTACTACTTTCAAAGTCAGGAATCTTTTTTAATGTGAAAGATGTTGTCCCTGAGGGGCTACGCACACGTGTGGTCTATAAATTTTCGTGTGCAAGTTGTAATGCTGGTTATGTTGGTGAAACCAGCCGACACTTCTCCACACTAGTGCGCGAGCACTTACTTTCAGACAGGTCTTCGAACGTTTTTAAACATCCGCAGAGTTGAGAGTTTTGTAGAGCATCCTGCACACCGGATTGTTTCGAGATCCTGGACTCTGCAGCCACTAAGTACCAAGTGAAGCTTAAGGAATCCATGTTTATAAAATGGGAGAAGCCCGATCTCAACCAGCAGGTGAAACACATTAACCTGACTCTCTCCCTGTAAAGAACCAAGCGTCACTCATTTAAGTTTTTGTTTTAGTACGCAATATTGAGAACGCAATGTGACGAACTTTGTAAGATCGCGCGCGCTTTAAATTCAACGGCGATTTCAAAAGATGACGGATGTACCGTCGAAACATGTCTGGAAAATTAAAGAAAGTTGTTATGTTTATACGACTAATTATTCGTGTGCTTTTAGCCAATCAGAATCGGGGAAACAGTTTGCGCAGTACACTGTAACTCACCTCCGGTCGTTGTCGACGTGCGTTGCGTGGACCCATACCTGCCAACCCCCGTAGTACAAAAACCTGGAGACGTCTAGAAATCGTTGCATTGAAAAAATGTCATTTTCGACAATGTCTGAATACTTTCCGAAAATCACCCGAAGGCTTTCCGAATGTTCCCGACGTCTGTCGATTAGAACAGGTACCTACCTTTGTGCTATTGTTCTCATAGTTGCTCAGTGATTCTGAAGTTTTACATGTCCTTTCAACATCTTAGTGCTATGTCATTATGATCTGTGTTGAAAAGTCCACATATTGGATCACAGTTTCCATTGTAAAGCAGGGGTTTTTTTTTTACCAAAAGGCTTCATCATATCATCATAACACGATCATAATGCACCTTTCCTCTTGGGCGTAATAAGCGTGCATTGTAATAGTTGTCTTGTATAGAAAATCGGTCAGTGTTCAACGGTACTTCCTGGAGTGTGTTTATCAGACACACTTTCTTACGACAATGAATAATAACAACACGATCATAAATAAATACCGTTCCACTTGGGCATATAGTTCACCTGAGATACTTGTGGAAATTCTTCATTCTATTTTAATTTTTTTGCCACGCACCGACAGATATATGGAAACAAAGAAACATTGTGTATATGTGATGAATGACACGATTTGAAAAGAGAAAACATTACCCCCAAACGAAAAAAGTCTATTGAGCTAAGCATCTGTAACAACTTCCGACAAAGCTGTGAAAGTAATTAGCTTCAAATTTGATTGATGTTAACTTTCCGACCCATTATTTTAGTTGGGTAAACATATAGCTCCTTTTTCAGTTCTCTCTAACACCCCTCGTAGCGAAGATCTAGAAAACCAAGTAGAAAAAGAAATTCTCGGAAAGAAGAGGAAGCTTCTTTTGTTTTAGTACAACGTTATGTTAGTCTACGATTCCACAGTGAGACTTGTCGCTAGTTTTACTGCTTTTAAGTTTCATTACCACGTACGCATTACACAATTGTGATCACTCTTAGCTATGAATACAACAATACTTAAATGATTTCTTAATGTAATGATTTCAGTTGACCGCTTCGATATAAGGACAAAAGACTAGTGGAATAAGGAACATCAAGTACTATTCATGATCCTTCTGATTTTTTGAAGAATATCGAATCTGCGCGTAGGACAACCCTGGGAACCGAGATTTAATTAGAAAACATTGCAGCATCAACAGTTGGTTATCAGGAATGGGCCTTGTTATACAGCCTCTAGCGCTCTTTGCTGCTTTCAGTACATTGGGTGGAAGTTCGTTTCCTCCAGGGCTGTTTAGGGACTCCATTAATCGTCATGATGCTGCCCAGGGTTTCCTCTTGATCTGAGCAGGATCTTAAAGGCGTTAAGTTCTTTTTATCATAGAGAAGACCCTTTCTTCACCAGCATTCGAGTGCGGTATGGTGAGGACAAGCAGAGCAATCTTGGAGAGCCGAGGGAAACGCTTACGGCCGTCCGGGGTGGTCATCTTTTGCAGATGGCCCCAAACAATGTCGGCTCTTAGCCGGCTGCTAGCTTCTGAGGCCTTGGCCAACTCTCTGACTGAGTTCGGAAGTTCCTCTTCGTCCATTGTAACAAAGTCGTGGACCTCCTGAGTCAGTTCTTCCGAATCTCTCGCTGATGTGAACGGCAGAAGGTTTGGGAATCTATAAAAGAAACCAGTCATTGAGAAAACGTTTGATAACTGTTTCACTGAGACAGCCGTAGGGGCAGTGCCACTTGTGCAGAGCAAAGTGCACACAGCCTACAAGTTGAAAATGAAGGGGAGAAAATTCCCGATGAAAACAATTTTTGTATATTTAAGCACATTGGCCCTAAGGAATTTTTAACTGAAACACTTTTTCGAGCTCCTGGAATTAGGGGTTTTATAGACTTTTTTCAAACAATCACTTGTTGATTTAAGTACTGTTACTAGTACCGTACCTCGGTACAAAGTACTGCACCATGGAGGGCTTAAGCTTTTCCCTTTCTTAAAAGGGCACCATCTCAGCATTGACGAGAAGCTCATCATTTACTGGAATATGGCTGACAGCATACTCGAAAGCTTTGCTGAAGAAAGACCTTGCCCCCACATAGAACCGCTTCTCATCCTCAGCGCCAATGTCACCGGAACTGACGAGGTTGTTCAGTGAAGTCCTTGTCACAAAGGCAACGTCGAGCAAGGAATCTGAATCACAAAAATATTAATTTGCACACAGGTCTCGAAGTGTATCAAACGGTATTAAGAAAAGGAAAAAAAGACGCAACATACCTGGAAAATATTGCTCAACATCAAGGAGCTGCTGGAAGGATGACGACGCCTTAACGATCCCAGGAGAGATGAACTTGCAGCAAGGAGCTTTAGAAACCTCGTCAGGGATGAGTTCATGGCACCGATAAGAGGTTCCTCTCTTTGTAGAAAGAGGTTGAGATTAACAAAGATCTGCAAGGCCGACTGCAGAAATGGCAGATACACCTCTGTCATGGGGTTGCTGAAGGCAGTCTGGAGCCTCTTGAATCGAGCAGCGGACTCATCTTCTGAAAGAAAATAAGTTTTCAGTGACTGATACTGCAGCAGGGTTCGAGTGATCACTTTCTCCAGGCTAAGCCATCTCGTGTTGACGTGTTTGATGATCTTGCGGTATTCTTGATCGCAGAAATCGGTATATTCTACCAGCTTGCATTTTCGTTTCGTAGAATAGTCAAACCAGTAGTAAATGTCGACTAGGAGGTCTTCCACGTCAAACCCGGTCTCAGCATTGAATGCTTTGGCTGCAGCCGAGGAGGTATTGTGCACAACATGGCACTGGTATCCATTGAAGTATATGGATGGGTTCTGCAGCTTGACGCGCGTCAGGATGGAGTTGTATTTCCCCAGGTTAACATTAGCGTTGTCCACGGGATTCTGTGGCCGGCCAAACACTCTCGTGCTCCCACTTGATAAGCACCTGAAGCACATGTCCAAGAAGCTGGTCTTCACCCGCTTTAAGTTCACATCGTATATTTGCACAGTCAGGGGATTCATCTTTTTGAGACCATTATCGTTAGAACCATCAGTCGCCAGCGAATATGGGGCGTTTTTCATAACCTCCACCAGGGAATTTCTGTTAAAAAAAATTAACAAAATATATGCACTGACCCCTTAGCGTTAATGAAGTGACTTACCGCCAGCAATAACTATAGGTCTTGAAAACCGAAAATGTTATTTTACCTGAAATATGGCTTCAGCGCCCCGTTCACAATGCATGTCGTCTTCGTCCTTCCTTATGCGTATGCTTTGTCGATTTTAGAGTCGGCAAATATATCCTTGAACACCGAGTTAAATGTATCCGCTGCTGCAAACGGGATGTTGTTGTTGACTATAGCCATGGCCGTCTTTACTTAGGCCGAAGTTACCTTTGAAGGAAAAACCATGCATTTAGTCGGTTAACACACTAGGTACTATGTTTTATTGCCCCATCGCGGATCTGTTTAGTCTAATTCAAAATGAAAGGGCAAGGTAAAACGGGACAATAAACGTACGTAAATCGTGAATGAGATTGTACATGTACATATATAGGCACAGCTGCGGTACCTTATCAATGTCATTTTGGGTAGAAGCACAGGTGTGGAACAGAGTGGGTTGTTTTTGTAGCTGTTTAGCGTTATTTTGATGTGCCTTGGTCTCCAAGTGGTCCTTTACATCCTTGATCCCATGTTTTGCACAGGATAAGGGCCGGTTGCATGCTGTTCAACGAAACTTGGTTGGCGTTCCAGGTATTGCAACAATGCATGGCCACTGCTGGGTCCACGTGTTGGAGAAGTGTGTTTTATACAAAAACGATCCGGTGTACTTAGATTTCTTGAAAGTAGAGGGTGGTACGGAGGGTGGACTTTGAGCTCTTTTCTTTGATGCTTTGGGTGCTGCGGTTAAGGGAGGAGCTGATGGTTTCGCTTGAGCTGCATCCACTGCTAATGGTGGTACTGGTATCAATGGAACAAAATGGTTTGGTGTCCAACCATGAAGGTCGACATTGCTTGTGTGTGTCCACATTATATATGCTACCGTCGGATGCTGCATCTGCGAAGGCGTGATAAGGACATTGACATAATTCCGATTGACGAGGGAACCTTTAACTTCCGAGTAAACAGTTTGAATAGGAAAACCCAGGATGTTGCTGAGTGCAAAAATATGGCAGATGGTTGAATATGTGCCAGGCTTGATTGTATCGACAATTCCTGCCTCAAAGCCCTCTCGTTGACGTTCAGTATTCGGTTTTCCCTTTGATTTGGACGGTAAGTCAAAGCTACTCCCTAGTAAGTTCTCCACATAGTCATCCAAACCAGTTAACTCTTTCAGATAGCAGTCGTTTAAATACTTGTCCTTGTTCTTGCAAAGTTCTATAAATGTTCTCATGCGCAGTTCTACGTGTCTGTCCTCATTACCGCATAATTATGATCCTTGACATGGCCCTATATAGACAATTTCCATCGGCATAAGTTTGCTTCGGTTCTATACATTTTGGGCCATCACTCGGAAAGAGCTTTTCTGCCCTTACATCTTTAAAACCTGCAGACCAACAAAAAATAGCCAAGTTGCCTATCAGTATGGGCCGTAGACTGTAGTTTTCGATTTGTTACGGCAATAAAACCGTTTGCGTTTGGTTAAAGCAGGGCATTTAAACCCGTTTTGATATGTTATAAATCGCTTTCCCAGCATTAAGTTAAACATAAGCTTAAATCATATATCACCTACTGCAGCCAAAACATTGTTTTCTCTGCCAACCAACTGGTAAACTTTAATTCATTAGCTATCGCGTACCCAAGTTTAAGACTGCATGAGTTTGATTTCTGATCGGAACGTCCGTGGTTAAGGTGGTGAGTTCAGGGGTGGTTAGACTATAAAGAACACACATCCTTTTAGATGATGCAAATGTGGAGCCCCCCCATGGCTTTTAATCATGCTTCGCATATGCATGTAGACAGGGTATGTTATTAAGTTTTTTTTTTGCTTGCCACGCATACTATTGATTTGAAAGCGGCTTTTAATCAAATTTATACCTCTGCAGTTTGTGTCGCTTTGATTGGTAAAGGCTGTTAAATTATATTGACGGAGAACTCAGAAGTTTTGGTAGACAAAGTTTTTATTTTTTCGACAAACATCATACAAAAAAAATTTAGCTGCCAGTTGTCGTCGCGTTTACTCACAGCCTCCTTCCGCATAAACAACAAGAAGAAGTGCAGTACTGAGTCTAGTTTAGGTGGTCTATCAAAGCCGGGTTTGAGTGAGTTTGCAGCCTGCATAGATCTTATCATGGGTTTGGAAGCCATCTTAATGGAAAGGTGAACAGCCGGTTTATATGGAAATCTGATTTTAAATAATATTCATAAAATTTCGCTTCTGAAGAATTCATGAATTGGAAACTTTAGGCACTAGAAAAAGGATTTTAAGGACCAATTTTTAATGGATGTAGCTGTCCTAGAAAGCCTCCTGTAGTCTTTGGAACGGAACATTTCATACATTCCTCAAATTATTTTCCAGCGAACTATTTTTAGCAATTCTCTAATATCGGCTGCTTCGCGGGAAAAACTTATAGAGACAATCTGTATGGAAATTTCAAAACGCGACCGCAAGCTTTCTAGCACAGCTAAATCCCCCAATTTGTTTCCGTAAAGTCCATAAAGTTTCCAATTCATGAATTTTTCAGAAGTGAAGTGTTTGTTTTCACGCCCTCAAAACCCAAGGGAAGGGCGCCTAAAAAATTTCTTTGTAGAGAACGGAAATATGTGGCCATCTTGATTCTTCGCTTCGACTGATAACAGCGTGCGAAAACCGCGCCAACTTTCTACCATGTATTGTGCAACTTGATTGGTTGATTTCTGACCAATTGCGATACTCGTTAAATATACAGCTATTTCGAGAAAGGTTGTCGGAAAAAGTGCACGCGACAATCGCGAAAGGCATTGTGGGTGGTTTTGAGTTCTCTGTTCTTCAAAGAAATTTGAAAGAATTGGCACGAAAGGCCATGAAAATGTGTTTGCGAGTGCTAAAAGAAAGCAACAAAAGTAGGTTCGACAGCTACAATCGTCAGGAACAGTGTATTGATCATATCCCATATTACCTTTCGGGATTGTCGCGTGCACATTTTTTCCGACAACCTTTCTCGAAATAGCTGTATATCAATTTGATTGCTCTGTTTTTACGTTTTCCGATCGAGAGCAGCTCAAATAAGAGCACTAACTTTACCTCTTGTTTTATTTTCCTTTCTGACATCTCGAAAATAACGAAATTGATGAAAAAAAAATTGGAAAAAGGCACGGTAGGTTTTTCCCGGGCGATCTGGTGCTCTAACCGGGAGACCGGGAGATATGATGAAAAACTTGGAGACTCCCGGGAAAACCGGGAGAGTTGGCTGGTATGTCAGGACCTCTGCTTTCAAACAGTTTTTCTTTTTGCAATATGTTGCGTTGCTGTATTAAATAATTATCTAAAATAAAGTTTAGATAATAACCATGCATTAATTTTATCTTTCCAAAGTACTAGCATGCATGTCTTTCATGCTGCAACATCCATAAAATGCTATGTTACATTTCGAATCTTACTAACTGAAACCTAGACTTAATTTTTTTTTCCGGCTGTATTTTCTTCCCTGCCTTCATTTTTGTACCCTGCTAGCAGAGTCGCTTTGATCTTTCCTATCTAGGAAAGATCGAAGCGACTCTGCTAGCAAGGAATCATTTTTGCAAAAGAAGAACCTATTGAAATTTTTAGGCTAAATAGGTTCTTATGAAAAGGGGGTTTAAAATGAAAATTTTAGCCCAACAGGTTCTAAATTTTAGGTTCTTATATGTGGGTATTTGGGCGACGCCCTAATAATAAGGAAGTAGGTGAAGCGCGAAAGTTCTCAAGGGGCAGGAACGCGTGACGAACCTCTAGCGGGCAGCGATATGCACTCGCTGGCGGCCGTGATATGTTTGCGTCAAATATTTCCAAGAGTAGCCGAGGTACAAAGAAAGCTGATAAAGGTTCTGTCAGTTTAGCAAGCACGTCAGATAGAGGTTTATCAAGACGCATTAACGTCTTGTTTGTTTGCGATGAGTGGAACTCCAGCAAAGGAGGTTTGCCAACATTTAACAGAGAATTTGCCATAAATCTTGCCAAAACATCGAGGGATGACTTTGGGATTTTCTGCTATGTCTGTCAGAGCAGTGAATCGGACAGAGAAGATGCCAGAAAAAATGGTGTGAATATAATAACAGCAAAGAGTGTACCGGGAACTCATGACCGTCTGGAATGGCTGAGACTCCCTCCTTCAGAGCTTCCACATCCTGATGTTGTGATCGGCCATGGGCGAAAGTTTGGTACTCCTGCTTATTGCCTTGTACAAACTACAAACTGTAAATGGGTTCAGTTTGTACATGTATTTTGTGAAGACCTTGGAAAGTACAAACAAACACTAGAAACAGATGCAGTGGAAGAGAATGAGAAGAAGCATAAAGAGGAAATAAAACTCTGCAAAGCAGCAAACGCCGTGGTTGCTGTCGGCTCACGACTACAGCAAAAATACAGTAGATGTCTCCCAGACAGGACAGTTCACATCATCACCCCTGGAATTTTCGATAAATTTGTCTATATCTCAGGTCAGAAATTTGCCAATGTTTCGCATAGTCTTGATGAGTTCAGTGTCTTTGTCTTTGGAAGAGGATCTTATGAAGATCTGGCTCTAAAGGGCTATGATATTATTGCCAATGCATTAAGTTCACTTGGAGAGAAGTTTAAGATGACATTTGTCGGTTCACCTGAAGGCCAACATAAAAGTATAATGGAGTGGTTTTTAAAACATACAAGCATAAAAACGAGGCAGTTAACAGTACGCGGTTACTGTAATCAAGATGAAGTTAAAGAGATGTTCTATGCAGCAGACTTGGTTGCTATGCCTTCTCGTACCGAAGGCTTTGGTCTGATTGCCCTCGAAGCCATTTCTGCTGGTGTTCCTGTTCTTCTTACTAGTGAATCTGGAATAGCGAAAGCTCTACAGCAAGTTGATGGTGGAATGTCTGTGATCATTGAATCAGAAGATCCCAAAGAGTGGTCCCGGAAAATCAGAACTCTGTCTGAGAAGAAGCCGCATGGAAGACTCAACACTGCTGTTGAACTCAGAGAAAGCTACAACAAGACATTCCCTTGGGACATGCAATGTAAGCAATTCAAAGATGTCATTTTGAGGATGATGAGTGATAGGTGCGATGCTGAAAGTGTTGAAGGTAGCTGAAATTGATTAATTATTTTGTATCATTTTATTATACTAATAATTAAAATTATTTATTGTTTTCCATTCTTAAACTTAGCAAGATAATATTTCTTTTCAGAAAAATTTCTGAGAAACAAAACAAAACAAATAAGCAACCAAAGAAGAGTAGCAACAACAACAACAGAAAAAAATCAAATGATGTACGATCGTCCTTTTCTAGCATGACATGTTTGTTTATTTCAATATGAAGACTAGTTTTTAAGAAATGAGTATCTCTTTTTCTTTTTTAACCCATTGATGCCCAAGACTTTTTGTGGTTTTTCAGTAATTTTCTACATATAAACAATGCATAGGATTTTTGACTCGTTATTTGGAGTTACCATGGAAAGTGGTGCTGTTCTAAAACATTAAAGGCTCAAGTTTCCTGGAAACATCATTCCCACGTAGTCATTTCACTTTGTTGACCTAAAAAGCGGCTCAAGTATGGTTTGGATGCAGTGTTTGGTAAGTTTAGAGCCTTTTTTCATCTTAAGTGGCTACCTGATAAGTATCATTAAGCCTGATGGTAGCTAAGAGTCCACTTTCTCAAAGAAGCGAGTAGGTCATGTACTTCGTTTGCGAATTTGGCTTGTTGCTCGTGCATGGAACTGGAAAAATAACCACTCCGAGCGAAATCACTTTGGGACTCGACTTCTGATGAATTTCTTGACCTACCACTGTATATTTTGGAATTTGCACCACTGAAAATCACAACAAGTGCGAAAGTTTCATGGTACTGCAGTACAGCCCAAAAATAATGCACTCCCAAGAACTTCTTTTTACATCCACAAGCTGCGGCAACTTCGTGTGGCTACCTTCAGGCTGCTTGTGCTTGAATCCTGCAAGACACAAGAACTTCTTTTGCAGTTAGAAATTTAAACCACAAAAAGCTCTTTGTGGTGGGATTTTCGAACCACAAAAAACTTCTTTGTGGTAAAATCTATACCAGCTGAAACGGTACAGAGAAATCTTCAAAATCAAGGTGCATATTTTTACAGAGCAAAACAACAGGATCAAGTTTTTTTCCCTCAGTGAGTTGTTTTTACTTTCATCTCATTGAAATTTGGTAGACAAAATTATTCAACAGGTCAGATCGAGGTCAAGCAAGGCATTTCACTTAGTGTTTGAATCATTTACATTATTGTTTAGTGGATTTTTTTCGTTTGCATCGTTTGCATTGTTTTCTTATGATTTCTATCGTTTCTAACAGTTTTTGTTTGTTTCACTAGTTTGAGTGACCGTTTGCCAAGGAGTTTGACAAATGATCATCGGTTCATCAAACGTTTGCGAGATCACAGACACATGAATATTTATTACGTACAGGGCTTCTGATAGGTTGTGGAAAAAAGTCAATTCGAGGGATTTTCTGAGACAGATATCAGAAGCACTGTATGTACAATAAAACAGCTGTGCTGCTTTCCGTATTTGTCAGTGATTCATCGGTAGTTTATATTTAAGGCACATAGTTTTGAACACTCAAAACCCTAAAACTGTTTCGTTCTTACTGGTTTACAATGACTGAAAAGAATAGATAGATAACAAGTGTAAGCAAAAAAGAAAGCTGAAAATACCTCTATGGTTTTTTAAAATGCGAACTGCAGCTCATTTTGCAAAATAAGGATCAAAGAACTTTGAAACGGTAAATATAAAATTATCTTGTGCAAATTGGTAACCATTTAGTGAGGAAATGTGTACAGTTTTGATATAAGAAGCGCGGAATGATTGTGGTATGTTTAGCAAAAGAGCCCTGTGTGACTTAATCAACTTTGGGCGCCTTTGCAAAAAACATACCAAGGTAAAGTAAGGAATATTTTCACTAAAGGCTTTTGCAAATATTTACTACAATTAAAGTAGTAAATAATTGCCATGCTTTCCTTGGAATCAAGATATCTATTGTGCCAGAAATTCAATGTTTTCTATGGTTTGTTTTGCTGAGACCATAGTATTGTACTACAAAAATTAAAGATCACAAATTCAAAGAAATTGACACAATCCAAATGATTGCAATGTTTGAAACCCCCTAGATCATTCAGACTTGCTACAAGTCGACTTCACAAGTTTTTTAGTGAGTGGAGCGAGCTTTTTAGGCCATGAAGTGGCTGAGCGAGCGACGAAGTTGCGAGAGCGCAACTTGTCTCGCTTGAAGGGTTAAAAAGAATTTCCATTTGCGTTTTGCTCCATAAATAGAGAGTTTGCGAATTTGGCTGGTTGCTCGTGGAACTGGAAAACTGAATAGCCACTCCGAACGAAATGACTTTGGGACTTGACTTCTGATGAATTTCTTGACCTACCACTGTATATTTTGGAATTTGCCACCACTGAAGATCACAAGAAGTGCAAAATTTTCATGGTACTGCAGTACAGCCCAAAAATAATGCACTCCCAAGAACTTCTTTTTACATCCACAAATAGAGAGTGGTGTGACTCGCATTTGGGGGTTTTAGGTTATTAATTGCGAGTCCTTGACTCCAACGCTTCCACTGTGACAAAAACAATCAAACAGGTGTGAGAGAGAGAGCAGAAGGCCATCGCAGAGGGGAAAAGAGGGGTTAACTCAGTAAAATGGGAAGTGCGCTCTTCAGATCGTGATACGAGCAAGAGAATCTGAATAGCAACAAAAGGGCCCTATTTGTAGCCCTGATGATCTCCCTTTGACTGACAGTTCGATCATGGCCGCGCTGTTATGCAGAGATGCAAAATTACACAAGTGGGTTTCAGGAATTTCCATGAGGAAGAGAGGGCACTAGTATCTATTGCGCGTTTAATATATCCTCTAGCTGCTCTTAGCAATCATCTACGTACAATGCTTTAATGTCTCAGAAATTTAGGTTTGAGACCTGATCTATCAAAGACATTAGTAGAACAATCACCAACACGAGGGCATTGCAATCCTCGCCAAATAAACAATCGCAAGCTTATGGGGCCAGCTCAAAAGTCAGACTTTTCCCAGTTCTAGTTGGAGCAGATGCAAAAACAGACATGCTTTGATTGTTTTCCTCTGAATATCCCATGGCTTTTTATCACTTTTGCAATGGACAAGTCACATTTCAATGCCCTTAATTACTTGTGAGTGACAACTTTATCCCCAAGGGTCCTAAAGAGCTACTCTGATTGGTCTATAACTAAGTGCTGCGGCCCTTTTTTGGGTTGTTAAAACTGGCGCCAATCAGGTATAAAAAGTGCTTCGTCCTGGCCATAGTAAATCGGGCGAAGGACTTTTTTGAAAGTCTGCCATAGATCGTTTTGTTAAACAAATGCTTCAAACGCTTTACCTTAAACTTTGGATATGCTGAAGGATGGAAGTGTTCACTTTGCAGAAAAAGCAGATTCACTTTCTCAGGCCACTTTTTATAATTGTTTTTCTATCTTCATTAAAAAGGGTCATTAATTTGTTCTTGTCCAAATTCAAAAGGTCGTATTTTGCAAAAAAGCACTGACTTTTTTGTGTTTATTATGCACCTATCAATGTAAACCCCATCGGGGGGGGGGGGGTTTGGGTTGAGTGCCGGCAAGGGGTGGGGATTTGACAAATTTTGACATTTTTGGATCAAATTCCCCAGGGTGGGAAACGAAAGGTCGATCAAAAGTGTCAAAAAAGTCCCCACTCCAGGGGAAAAAATCTAAACAAACAATACTATAACACAATATAAAACAAATTAAAAGATTATTTCAAAAGTACGTTCTTACTACTTTTATTTATCGTTAACGTAAGCTCCGTTAAATTACTCGCCGTAATTAAGTATTTTCTCTCTCCACTAGCATCTCCTATGTGGAACAACAAAATCACTCCAGGAAGATTGACTGTGCTATTATAATATTAATGAGACGTAAAATGCTTTATAACATCTGCTCAACATGTTGGAACAGGTCGGATCAGTTACCCGTAAAAAATCCTCTGACTTTCATGGTGGAATTTGATTTCAATCAAGTTTTACGATCAGATGGGAACTTGAAGATAAAAACTTTCTCAAAATAGACATTACCTGTTTAGATGACAGTTTAAAGTATCGAATTATGGTGATTAAAACAAACGAAAACTTCATACCTTTCTCCAACAGTCATGCATGACTTGGTAACCGCTTCTAAATTGATACCAGGCTTCTGTCGGTCAAAGTCAAATGTCCCTACCCCGGGGTCGCTTCGCACGATCAAAAGCCCGACAGGGGGATAGTCTCAGGCATCAAATCCCCACCCCTTGCTGGCACTCCCCCCCCCTCGGGATATTACATATCCCAATTTGAAGGACATTCTACTCAATGCTCACAATTGACAGTTTAAAGGCATGTTAACGCGATTGAGAAAGTTGCAATGTTTTAAAGCAGTGGAGTCTTGTACGGCAAGTTGGCCAGCACGGCTGTCAATAAATGTCCAGATTATAAGCATTATATAATGTTATATATATCACTTTTGATAAATGTGTGAAATGTGTCATATTTTCATTGTGACTGATCTTCGCGTAGAATTCCCGGTTGCATCCGGAAATTTAACAGGCTCAAGCCACATTGGAGCCACGATCTGGTATGAGAGTTTTTTGTCTCTGATTGTGTGTTCCCCGTAGCCAATTCTCAATGGGAATTAAGCACCGGAAATAAATATCAAGATCGGACATGAAATTCAAAATCTACCTTCGATTAATGCCAGCTAATCAGATTTCACTGGTTTTTTGGTGGTAAAAACTGACCAAAAAGTCGCCATTTTTGTATGGATTTTCACATGTGTAGACTTTCACGGAAAGATTAAAACCAAAGTTTGTAGAAATTGTGAAGGGTACCACCTGAAATGGTGACTTCTCTTGTCTGCCTTTTTAACCTCCAAAGTCTTTAAATCAAGGAATACGATAAAAACTGTTTTTTTTGTTTTCCTTTGAATTTGACCTTAAGCCGTGAGGGGTTGACAGCATGAGGAAAATTTCCAGAAAACATCCTGGAAAGCCAAAAAAAATTTTTCGTGACTCGGCCGCCATCTTTCTTATTTTACAAACTTGTTTCCAGTACTCTTTGACCGTTTTGTTCTTAACTCATGTATGCTTCATTTAGAAGTGTCACGGCAAAAAAATGGCAAAACACCAACCCCACCCGGAGGGGAAATTTTTTGTTGACCTCATTGGACTGGGAATTCTATGTGACGATACTGCTACAGAGATGCTACTCCTACTAATGTTTGTTGTAAGGACATGAAAGGGACTATTGAAGTCTTGTATGCATACATGGCACATTTTCGAATGAGGTATTACAAGAATGTAACTTCTTTCATTTGGTCACATGCCCCCCCACTAATTTTGCTGCAATTGTCCTTAAAAAGTCCTTATAAAAATTTAAAGAGAAAAAGTTTAGAAAAGAAAAAATCACTTAATTTTATGTTTGTTGTTTTGTTTTACGCTTTTTAAAACTTTTATTCTACGCATTAAACAGCTTTGTTTTACTTTGTGGTGGACCCATGTAATTCAATAAGCCAAATAAACATCCAAAATCCTTACACAAACAAGACTAAATTTTAGGTTATTGAATTACATGGGTCCGCCGCAACCAGTGA